>CM077644.1:90174374-90381874 GCA_039707465.1 Rhabdophis nuchalis | reverse complement strand
TAACAAAATGAAATAGAAACAGGCCCACAAACCCAATTCTATGCAGGCCCATATACTAATTCTATACTGGTAGCACTATTGCAAATTGACAATATCGCCCACAACGTATTATGCATCAAATGGCAATGAAAGAATACAAATCATTCAAATTTATTTATTTACTTAATTTATTTATTTAATCAAATTTATATACCGCCCTATCTCCCCGAAGGGACTCAGAAGAAATAAAAACACAATACATACAATCACAATATAAAATAGCAATTAAATTTAGTAAATCTGCGCTAAAATATGATTAAAAACTATTAAAAACGTTCTATTAAAATTAGATCATTAAAACTATGCCAGGCCGGCCACGTGGAATAGATGTGTTTTAAGTGCCCGGCTTAAGAGGCGTAGGTCCGTGATGGTGCGAAAGTCGGGAGGGGGCAGGTCATTCCAGAGGGCAGGGCCTGCCATAGAGAAGGCTCTCCCCCTGGTGGTCGCCAGGGAGCCAGCCAATATTGGCTGGCTCTTTATTTCTTCTCATCATATAATGTTCTTAAGGTTCCTAGGTTACTTTAATCTTCATAGCTAAGCCCCTTCCTAAGCTAAGTCACCATTTCAACAACACTAACCCAGTAGGAATTCATACCTGGATGACCTGAAGGACTATATTTTGAAAGTATGTATTGCCTAGGAAAGGGGGGGGGAGGGGGGACGACAATGCATGGAATAATCAGAGTGTTGGGCGTGTCAAGTAAAAGAGTCTTTCCTGTCAGAGTTTGCAGCATCAATCACATCCAGGAAGCACACACAGGTAACTGATTCAGCAGGATTCATTAACTTCTCTTTATATATAATATAACCCATGAAGTTAATATACAATATCAAAAGCAGATTTTCTCACCTGGTAGTAAATACAAGCAAACACAGGCAGAGGAGAGAACAGTTTCAGTTCAGGGCAGCAGAGTAGTTTAGAGCTCAACACAGACTCAGACCTGCATGCTCCCAGCTCCCATTGGCTGACCTTGTTATTACGTAAGCCTTATCCAAACAGTCCCCATTGGCTGACCTATTGCCATGTCTATTCCAGTCTATCAGTAGTCATACTCTGACATTTCCATATTTATTTATTTATTTATTTTATTTATATACCGTGCTTCTCTCCCCGGAGGGACTCAGGGCGGTGCACAGGAAATTAAAACAGAATGCAAACAAGCAATAAAACCAACATATAATAAATACAATTACAAAATAAAATCTAATTTAATTTGAGTGCCCTGTGCTAAAAATTCCCTAAAAACATTACCCACACATTAAAACCCTCAAGATAATTTACTGCTCAGTCTACTAAAGTGGTCTCGGGGACTAGGCGAGGCTGGCTAGTTGGAAAAGATGAGTCTTCAAGCGTTGGCGGAAGAGGTGGAGGTCCGTGGTAGTCCGGAGTTCGGGGGGAGGTCGTTCCAGAGGGCTGGGCCCACCACAGAGAAGGCCCTTCCCCTGGGGGTCGCCAACCAGCATTGCCCAGTGGACGGCACCCGGAGAAGTCCCTCTCTATGGGAGCAAATCGGCCGAAGGGATGTATGAGGCAGGATATGGTCTTGCAAATAACTAGGCCCCGTGGGCCTAGTTATAGGAAGGCTTCCTATGGTGGAAGGCTGGAAGTTCAGTCATTGCCCTTATAATCTTTTATCTCAAAGGTGTATGGACAAATTAGGATTATTTGTGGTCAATTTATGACAATTGTATTTTATGATTAGGGTCATGATTTATCACTTGTTTCTTGTAGGTACACTGAGAGCTTATGCAGATAGTTTACATATTAACAGTGTTGGAAGGGGTCTTATAGGTCATCTAGTCCAACCCCTCCCCGCCCAAGCAGACCCTACACAATTTTTGACAGATGGCAGTCCAGTCTCTTCTTGAAAGCTTCCAGTGATGAAGCTCCCACAACTTCTGAAGGCAAACTGTTCCATTGGTTGATTGCTCTCACTGTCAGAAAATTTCTCCTTATTTCCAGGTTGAACCTCTCCTTTTCAGTTTCAGTTTGTGCATCGGAGACAAATTCCTTGTGTGTCCAATCACACTTGACCAATAAAAGTATTCTATTCTATTCGCCAATAAAGAATTCTATTCTATTCTATTCTGTTCTGTTCTATTTTATTCCATACTCAGCCTCTGGTGCCAGTAAGAGCATGTTGTCTTTAGAGTAACATGATAGGACAAGAAGGGTCCATGACAAAGTAATTGTGCAGGTTGGCCTCAGAATGATGTAAATTTCTGAACTGCCAGCAATATTCTCTGTTAGTTACTGAAGGGTTACTTTCTGGAGAGGATATTGTCTCCGAAACTTATCACACATAGATTCCAAACTTGTAAACAGGCCAACAGGTATAATGGTTTTGTAGACACTCCAAGTTAAGAAAAAGCACCAACAGAGAGCAGCAAAATAGCCTTGGGTGCTACAGGAGCTGTCTCAGATGAAAGACTATTCCCAGTGGAGAACACAGGCTTTAAAGGCAATCCGGTGGACAAAAGAAGAAGGAAGTTACTATATACATAGTAATAGGTAGGTAAAGGTAAAGGTTCACCTCGTACATATGTGCTAGTTGTTCCCAACTCTAGGGAACAGTGCTCATCTCCGTTTCAAAGCTGAAGAGCCAGTGCTGTCCAAAGAACATCTCTGTGGTCATGTGGGTGGCATGACTAAATGCCGAAGGTGCATGGAACACTGTTACCTTCCCACCAAAGGTGGTCCCTATTTTTCTACTTGCATTTTTACATGCTTTCGAACTGCTAGGTTGGCAGAAACTGGGACAAATAATGGGAGCTCACTCTGTTATGTGGCACTAAGGATTTGAACCGCTGAACTGCTGACCTTTCTGTTCAACAAGCTCAGTGTCTTCGTCACTGAGCTACCATGTCCCTATCATACATACAAGAAATAAATTTATGTGGTCAGTATCCCAGCTGGTCACTGTCACATAGTTGGTCTAAGGCAGGGGTGATGTTTCGAGACTTTTTCCCCCTTCACTAAACCGGGCATGGGCGTGGCCAGGATGTGGCGCATCCAGCCTGCGGGCTGCAAGTTTGACAGCCCTGGTATAAGGAAAGAGACAGGCGCTCTGGAAGGCTTTTAAGGCAGAACCAACAGGGGAATAGAGTTGGCAAATGAGAAGAAAATAAAATTCGGAACTGAGCAGCTAGAGAAGATATCGCTTGGCCATGGAAGTGACTGTGTGACTTAACTGAGGATATGTAGGAGGACATTTGGGAGCTGGACAGGGATGGGCTTCAAAAATTTTAGCAAGGGGTTCTCTGCCCAGTTCCTTGGTAGGCATGGCCATGGTGGGCATGGCCTAGTTAGCCTCCTGCACCACAGTAGGGAGGGGGTGTTTTTGCCCACCCTGGGCTCTGGAGGCTTTTCTCAAGCCTCTGGGAGGATGAAAATGGCCTCCTCAGTTTCTGGAAGCCCTCTGGAGGCCCGGAAACGGGCTTGTTCCTGGCCTTTCCAAACTGAAACTGTGCTTAAAAATTGTGTTTTTAAAAAGTAGTGAGCATTTGAGCAAAAGTTTGCTCACATGCTCCCATCCATCCATATTCTGGAAAGCAATACCAGCAGCATCTGGATACAAGGCTGATTTGGGGCAGCCCAGATCTAAGAATCAGCCAGCTTTAGCAAAAGGTCTCTTCATAGTACTTCCCTCTTCTTAAAAAGCATAAACTTTGGCAGCATGGCCTACTAAACAAGGGCCCCCTTTATGACCTTTGGCGTTCAACTCCCATGCTGGCTCAGGACTTTGGGAGTTGAAGTCCATAGGTGTCGCCCATTCTTGAGTAAGATTCATGCCTGTTTGTTTAATGTTGAAACTGACATTGTTCCATACAAAACAGAAAAAAAAGGTACAGGTAGTTCTCAATTTACAACCATTACAACCAGTTCAAGTTTACAACAGTATTGAAAAAAGTGACTTATGAACAATCCTCACACTTAGAACTGTTGCGGCTGACTGTCTCAGTGGCCCCATGGTCGCCTGATCAAAATTCAGGCTGTTAGGAGTAGGCTCCTAGTGTTGGGTAGGCAATATATAATACCATTGATGACAAATGGTCTTTGTTTGACTCACTATATACTATCACTGCTTGTGAAGCAGTAGTTTAGTTATACAACACCAGTAAAGCTAATTGTTTTTTTTACTAACAGTGTCTGAGTTACTATTTGTGTGTTTACTAGCAACGTTTCTCTAACTGCACATTCCGCTGCACAACTTTCTGTCTCCCAACGGAGATATCCCCAACACAGGCAATTAGTCACTAGCATGTATTTACAATGGTTGCAGCATCCTGGTGTCAGGTGACTGTTGTTTGCAACTTTCCCAGCTGGCTTTTGATAGCAAAGACAATGGAGGAAGCTGGATTCACTTAACAGCCATGCAAAAAAAAAAAAGGTTGTAAAATTGGGTGTGACTCACTTAACATTCTTAAGCTTAGCAATGAATATTCAGATCCCAATTGTGGTCATTAAATTAAGGACTATTTGTCAATGGTTTAATACAATACAACAGCAGAGTTGGAAGGGACCTTGGAGGTCATCTAGTCCAACTCCCTGCCTAGGCAGGAAACCCTATACCATTTCAGACAAATGGCTATCCAACATCTTCTTGAAGACTTCCAGTGTTGGGGCATTCACAACTTCTGGAGGCAACTTCTGTTCCCCTGATTAATTGTCCTAACTGTCAGGAAGTTTCTCCTCAGTTCTAAGTTGCTTCTCTCCTTGATTAGTTTTCACCCATTGCTTCTTGTTCTGTCCTCAGGTGCTTTGGAGAATAGTTTGACCCCCTGTTCTTTGTGGCAAAGAATCCAGAGTTTAATCCAGAGTAGCACACTGGTTCAGATCTGAGCCCAAATTCCGAGTGCTGGTGGTTGAACTGCAACAGCCAGATTGTGCTGACAACAGTTATCACAGCATATGTAATATTGACAAAAGACTGAAAAGTTAAATCTTGTGGCCTATGTAAAAATAACTAAGCGTTTGAAGCCTGACCCAATCCAATGTATAAAGAATTCTATTGCCCAAAATAAAGACTCCAACTTCAAATGTAAATCAAACGATGAGGAGCGTGTAGCATGAAAAGTATAAAGTGTAATCTGCCCTTCTGAATAATCTGTCCCTTGGAATGCTGGTTTGTCGATAGGAAAGATATCCCCAGGTAGCCATGATGAGATTGATCAATATCTGGCTTTCAGTTGTCAAAAGTGTTTACTGGACAAGTTCACCACTTCTTCAGCCAGATAAATGGCAATAACCAGGCCCGCATTGTGCAACTTCTGGTTCTTCTATACCAAAGATGTGGTGAAGGATTCTATCCACTTTTGCTAAACAAGCCTGTTTATACTTTGCTGTTGCTACTGATAGGAGCCTTAACTGAAAGCAGTCCTCGTTTAGCAACCAGAGTTGCAATCAGCAACTTGATTATTAACCCAATCTGCTTCCATCATAAATCAGGAAAGACCACGCTTAAAGCTCATTAACCTGATCTGCTTCCATCATAAATCAGGAAAGACCATGCTTAAGCTCATTTGGAAAGTTTAAGGTTACTTTTACTGAATATGATAAGACTGCAGCGAAAGTCAAGCCAGGAATGAAACATTTAGGCACGTAACATACGTATCAAAGCATAACCCAACCCTTAGCCCCTTGACCCCAGTATATTGTCCAATGCAGAGCCAGTCACGACGTCAGGTGCACTTCCTGCCCAGAAGCATCATCACAGTGGAATGCAAGACCGTTAGCTTAGGTGATAACAGACTGTGGCCACATCTCTCTCCAGCTCACTTAGTATCCAGACAGCCCCTCCCTCCCCGTTTCAAAATGACAGCCGAAGCGAGCAAAAAGCGGAGGCTGACACAGTCACTAATCTTCCTTCGGCTTTTGTTTGCTTTAGGATGTGCCACAGAGGTGGTATTCAGCTTTGGATTGGGCAACCGGTAGCAGAGGCTGCATGGGGCTCCGCCCACCCACTCCGATGTAATGTGTGAGCACTGCGCATGCCAGAAGACAAGGTGCATGCACAAACGAGGTGCGTCCAAGCACGCTCACGTTTGCGATCTGGTAGGGGAAGATACGTGAATCCAACCTCTGATCTGCAAAGATTATAAATGCAAGAATTGGTCACAAATTGGTTACTTAATCACTGTTTTAACTGCAAACTGTTGCTAGAGCCAGTTTGGTCTAGTGGTGAAGGCAGTGGTGGAATTCAAATAAATTCTCTGCCCTAATAATTTCTTCCAACAACCAGTTCACCAAACTGCTCAGAAAGTCAACAACCGGTTCTCCCGAAGTGGTGCAAACTGGCTGAACCCCACCACTGAGTGAAGGCAGAAAACAGGAGTCTGTGAGTTCAAGTCCCACCTTAGTCATGAAAAGCAGCGAGGTAACTTTCAGCCAATCATTCTCTTTCAGCCCAATCCACCTCACAGGGTTGTTGTTGTGGGGAAAATAGGAGGAAGAAAGAGTATTATTGTGTATTGTATCTGTAAAAATAATAAAGGCAATCCATAAAGGAATAAATAAAAACAAGTTGGACCGTCATTAAACTAGCACTACCTACACATGAATGAAAACAATGTTTCAGACTGCCAAAGCCAGAAGATTGGAAAGTCGGATGAATTGCTTTTAAATCACATCAACCCGAGGGCAGATATACAAACTATATATAGTTTATTTCCTTAGAGTCACAGTATGAATATAGACTGAGAACATTCAAATGTTCTATCAAATGCTGATAGTTTCAAATTGTATCTATGACTAAAGGGTGCATAGATTAGCAGAATTCTTCTCCTTTAAAACGAAAACAAAGGGATAATGTCCAATTATTAGTCAAAAACATCTCCCTTGTTTTATCTCTGTCCCCCACTCCTCCTTTTCCTATCCTTTTCTGAGGAGCATTAGCAGAGAAGTCTATAAGCTATACAGAAATAGATAAGACACTAAATTTGCCGAAGAATTGTACCCTGGAATGTATTCTTATTTTTTTTCCAAAAATGTTGTGCATTTAAAAATATACAATAGTCGTTTTCTTCTGGCGTCTATATGTGTGGTGTGTACAGGTGACGTAAGTTAAAAAATATTGGCAACACAGATTTGTTTGAAAATTTACTTTCTAAAGCCGGTTGCTCCCAGGTTAAGACCTGTATGCCAAGTTACAGCCCTGAGCAAATCTTTATGGCCGAGTTCTAAACCCCTGAAAATAGGAAACTAAGGCGACGAGGATTTAAAGTAATAGAAAATGTTTCACATTAATAGAAATCCATAAGCAGTGTATTACATTTTAAGTCTTAATATCTACATACTTGGATTATCTTCTATCTTGACAATCACATACAAAGCAGGCTGGCTTCCTTTTCTTTTTTCCTTTGATTCAGTGTTTCATTCCTATGCATTAAACAAAACCCTAGGCCATAAAATATTGTATTAATATTAGTTTGCCACAGTAGACTAAATTTAGAGCAACTCATTAATATGGGGGGAGTCAAAAGAATTCCGTCAGGAGTGTGCGACAGGCTAAGCTCTTAAGGCTATAAGTTACACAGATATGCCACTTGAACTAGAGAGTTAGCAATTCTGGTTACGATAGTAATAAGAGAATCTGCTAAAGTAGATCTGAGACAATTCCGATTTTAATTTTTAAAAATGCAGCAATGAAAGGATGCCTTGCCACTGTGGAAACCCCCCCCCCCCACTGATGAGTAACCAAAATAATCTGTACACTAAGCTGGACCCCTTGCGTGGGTCAGAAATGATTAACAACTGAAGACCAGAATGAATTTGGCCCTGCAATTTAGGGACAGACACAAAATAACACTCCCCAAAGCCACCACTATGGCAGGCGGTCTGCAAAGTTGGCTCTTTTAAGACTGGTGGACTTCAACTCCCAGAATTCCCCAGTCAGCATGGCCGGCTGAGGAATTCTGGGAGTTGAAGTCCACCAGTCTTAAAAGAGCCAACTTTGCAGACCCCTGCACTATGGTATAGGTCCGTGAGGGTGAAGCACACTTGCTCTGTGGGCACGTGGGCTGTCACCTCACCTCAGCTCCACTTCACATGCGCATGTGCCTCCCACCGGCCAGCTGGTTTTCGGGTCTCTGCCACACATGTGGGGGTGTGCATGTGGGAGAAGCTTGCTCATGCAGGGGTTGCGCATGCATACGCAGGGACCGGGGTACAAAAGGGGGTTGTGCACGCATGTGCGGGGTGGGCCACGCATGGGGGGTTGCACATGCATGCATGGGGGTGGAGATCACGGGGCTCACACATGCATTGCATTATGGATGGGCATGTACGCGCTTTCGGCACCCAGTGACAAAAAGGTTAGCCACCACTGGTATAGGTATTCCCTGACTTGCAATCATGTGTTTGGTGACTGTTCAAAGTTACAATGGCACTGAAAAAAGTGACTTACATCCACTTACACCAGGGGTGGGTTCCTGCCAGTTCTAACTTCTTCTATAGAAGAGGTTCCACAAATCTACAGTGCCATTTAGAACCGGTTCCAGCTCCCTCCCCCCGCCCGTCCGCACATCATCAAGATGAAGAGCGAGAGGAGGAATTCTGGGAGTTGAAGTCCACAAGTCTTAAAGCTGTCAAGTGCGAACACCCCTGGGTTTTTTTTCTAAAGGGTTAGGGGTGCAAGGGTCTTGTAACTTGACAGCTTTAAGATTTGTGTGCTTCAAATGCCAGAGTTTCTGAGCCAACATTTTGGTTGCTAAGCAAGAGCGTTGTTAAGTGATGTTTCACCACATTTTAGAAGTTGGCCATGCCCACCCAGTCACATGACTGCCAAGCCACTCCTACCCAGTCACATGGATGGCAAGCCACTCCCACCTGGTTACATGGCCGGCAAGCCACTCCCACAAAGCAGGCCACACCTACAGAAGAGGTTCTAAAAATTTTTGAAACCCACCACTGACTTACATTGAAAAGCGCTCTACCATCCCTAGGGTCTTGTGATCAAAATTTGGTAACATGGGAACCAGCTTGAGCCATGGGGACACAGTGGTTGGAATACAGTACTGCAGGCGATTTCTGCTGACTGCCACCAGTTCTGCAGTTCAAGTTTCATCAGCTCAGGCTTGACTCAACCTTCCATCTTTCTGAGGTCGGTAAAATGAGGAACCCGATTATTTGGGGGCAATATGCCGACACTGCTTAGAGAGGACTGTAAAACACTTTGAAATGGTATATAAGTCTAAGTGGTATTACTATTGCTATGTATTCATAATGGTTGAATTGTCCCGGGTCATGTGATCTCTATTTGCGACAGGGGTGGGTTCCAGGATGCACATGCACAGTACCACTAAAATTGCTCTGCGCATGCACAGAAGCAAAAAACAAGATGGCAGCGCCTATGACACCGCCGGGAGAACCGATTTGATGGTGTGGCAGGCCTGAGTCACTGCCAGTTCCAGCGACCCAGTCAACCAAGTTACTACCGGTTCGGCCAAATTGGTCTGAACCAGTAGGAGCCCACCTCTGATTTGCGACCTTCCCAGAAACATCCAACAATGGGAGAAGCTGGTTTCACTTAACAGCTCCGTTCACTCAACAACTGCAGTAATCGCTTAACAACCAAGATCATAAAATCAGGTTTGACTCACTTAACAACTGCCTTGTTTAACAACAGAACTTCTAGGTTCCAGTTGTCATCCTACGTCGAGAACTACCTGTAGTCTGCTTTTTACTTTGGCTTTGGGCAAACCTATTTTAATGTATTTATCCTGTTGGCCGGTCACTTCAAATTACTCCGCGATCCTGGAGGGAAAGATTGTCTCCTCTTCAGCCGTCGAGTTTAAAAAAAGAGTCCAAAAAAGAAAGTTTTACCTTTCTGCAAATCTCGTCTTTCATATGCAGAGTTTCAAACCAGTGCAGTCTTTTCAAAGATTGTCAAATATTTTTTTTTACAAAAAAGATTCCTTGCTAAGCTACAAATATTCATGTTTAACACCAAGTAGCAGTTCAGGGGCAGACAACAGTATGTACCTTCTGAATGATGCATAGAAAGCAGCAGTTAACACAAAGACAAAGCCACCAGATTGGTCTCAGGGAAACCTGATGCCTGAATTTTTCATGACTCCTCCAGCACTTAAAGAAGAAACTGGCTACTTCGGTTGGGAGGTGTACATCGCAAAGGTCGGTGTCCATGAACAGCCAGTCGAATCAAGGTTCTGCCTGGGGAAAGTAAAAAAAAAAGGTGCTTAAGAGAATTATCGAGGTATTTTCCTTCTCTTCTGCTCATGCACTTTGCAAATATTACCACTACTACCAGTAAGCAATAGGTGCAGAAATGAAGTGTGGCCATCTTCATCTTCTCGCCCTCATTTCTGGCAAACCTCAAAAGGTCCTGAAAATTAAAGCCCCTGAAAATTCTTCATTTTCTCAAAAGCTTAGAAATGAACTTCTGCTGTTCTCTTTCTCTTTGCTTCCATTCTCCACTATCCTTTGTTTATCTTCTAAGACAGGGGTCCCAAACCCCCGGGCCGCAGACCGGTGCTTGTCTGTGGCTTGATAGTAACCGGGCCGGAGTGAGCGGCGGAGAGAATAGCGCAACTCTTAGGAAAGTGTAGCAAACGCTCCGCTATCCTGGCGGCTGGCCGGGGCGCTCCCCAGGGGCAGGACGGGAGCAATGGTCTGCACTGGGGGGGGGGGGTTCGGGGCACCACCTGGCCCTGCACAGGGGGAACGGGCTGCCAGGTCCTCTTGCCCAGGATGCAGCCCATCCTTCCCTGCCCCAGCCGAGGATCCTTCGCCCGGGACCCCTGGCAGCTTTCCCGTCCGGTTGCACGTGACCGCCGAACGCACACACAGCCCACGTGACTCGACTCACCCGCTGGAGGCTCCCACCGGTCCGCGGAATTTTTTTTTACATGAAACTGGCCCCTGGTGCCAAAAAGGTTCTAAGAAACATCAGGACATCAAGAAGTAATCAATGAATGGGGAGGGAAAAATTAATTCCTTATCAATCAATCAGAATAGAGCTAGAAGGGACCTTGGAGGTCTTCCAGTCCAGCTCCTTGCTCAAGCAGGGGACCCTATACCAGTAATGGTTAACCTTTTTGGCACTTAGTGCTGAAACTGGAGCGCATGCCGGAGCTCCAGAACCCAGAAGAGAGTAGCCGGCCAGCTGCATTTCCGGGTTCAGGCACGCACCGTTACCCAGATGAGACCCGATGGCTGATACGCATGCATGCCGGACCAGCTTTCTGGAGCGCATGCACCTGATGGAAACTGGAAGTGTAGCTGGCGATGGCACGTGTGCCCACAGGGAGGGCTCTGTGTGCCACCTCTAGCATGCGTGACATAGGTTTACCATCATGGCCCTATAGTATTTCAGACAAGTGACCATCTGACCCAGTGGTGGGACCTGGCGTCCACTACATACAATACAATAGCAGAGTTAGAAGGGACCTTGTAGGTCTTCTAGTCCAACCCCCTGCGTGGGCAGGAACCTTATACCATTTCAGACAAATGGCTATCTAACATCTTTTTAAAGACATGAATGCACGCAGCATGCACATGCGTCATTATCTCTTGAAACACCTCCACGAGTCTCCGTGATGTTCCAGGTGCTCGATGGAGCATCTTACAGGTGCCGTGCACTCTCTGCACTTGCACAAAAGCATTGAAGAGCTCAAATACAGGTAAGGAGCTCGAGCGGATGGGTGGGCCCTCCGGAGCACCATACTGGAATGGTACCCATTGCTCCGGGCAGGCACTGGTACACCCGTATCAGGGTGTACCGCCTGCAACCACTCATCTGACCAGCCTCTTCTTAAAAACCTCCAGTGATGAAGCACCCACAACTTCTGAAGGCAAGCTGCTTCACTGGTTAATTCTCCTCACTGTTAGGAAGCTTCTCCTTAGTTCCAGGTTGCCTTCTCTCCTTGCTTCTCTGTTAACAGAAATGGATGGAAAAAGAAAAGCATCTGAATTACTTAATTAATTACAGTAGACCTGATGATGTTCCTAGTTCAGGTAATGAAACGTTTGCAAGAAAGCAACCAAACTCAGAGATTTGATTTTGATTTTGATTTTTTGATTTTTATACCGCCACCTATCTCCCCGAAGGGACTCAGGGCGGTGCACAGGAAGTTAAAAATAGAAGTACAAACATATAAATAAATACGAACATATAATAGATAAGACGACAACAATAAAATCTAATTAAATTTAGAGTGCCCTGTGCTGAAAATACCCTAGAAAATTACTAGTGAATTAAAATCAATTTAAAACAATTTAAAACTCAGTCTATAGGGGTGGTCTCTGGGGCTAGGCTAGGCTAGGCCGGCTAGATGAAAGAGAGAGAGCACCAAGGATCCCTCATTTCAGCCCTGAGCTACAAATATTCTCCTTTATTGGCTACATCTGCCTTTCAGAATGTAGTTTGCACGTTGATTATCTAGCCTGGACAAACCTGGCTTGACCCTGTAAAGATCCCAACCAAATTTCAGTCGATCCCGAGAAAACAAACAGGGACTTGCTTGGCAAGGGAACAAACCGTGCTGCAGCATTTAAGCAACCCATGGCTTCTTCACCTGTCATTATCTTGTTAAGCTCTTAATGACTTCCTTCTTTTCTTGGTCACATCTGATTTCTTTTGCCAGTATAGATAAATAAGTCCCTTTGAACAACTGGGAGTTGGAGCATCCTTTGATCACGGAATTCTTCTGAATTCTTCACTCCAAAGGCATGTGGACACTCCTCCCCACCCCCCGCCCCACCCCCCAAAAATGAGAACTTTCATTTTTATGAACCTGGTTTGCTTTTTTCCAAGGGTGGGTGCAAGCTTCTTCTTTTTTTTAAAGAAAGCATAGTGGGAGAGAGGGGGGAAAACATCCGTAAATGTATACCTTTTACATAAATGTTTATACATTTTAAAAAAGGAGAAGAGAAGGAGAGAATGAGAGGGGGGGGGAGAGAGAGAGAGGGAGAGAGAGAATGCTGTACCATAGGACAGCATCCACCCACCCCCCTCTTTCCATTTTCTATCCTTGTTCTTTTGAAGGGAGTTTTCTAATGATGACCCTTGGCGTGCTAGTTCACATGGGATTCCTCCCAGAAAGGCTGATGAAAATTAGTCTATTCTCATTTCAAACAGAATTTTGCTGAAGTCCTGATCAGAGCACCAGCATGGAGTCCAGGGAGACAACACACACGGTACTTAATTTTTTTTTTTACGCCGCAGCCTCCCTCTCTCCTGGTAATTGTTGCAGGAACACATAGTGACAAGACTATGGAATGCGAGGGGTCTGGATGTACTCAGGCTGTTACTCTGTGTTTAAAGATTTAAACCATCGGGGTATGAGAAGGCCGTTTGATGTTCATTGAACATGGAGCCGGGGTACAAAAGAAGGGGGGAAAGGGCTTCCCTAGAAGGCAATCATCTTTCAGAGCCACAGCCAGACAGAGAGAGATAGGAAAGTCTCGGCCTTAGCAGAGATGGGGAACAAAGAGAGATGAAAGGACCAAGGTGAAGGCAGGGCCAGAGCTGGCTGTGAGGCAGAACTTGCACTAGCAGAGAGTTTGATGCCTTCCAAATGCAGAAAAAGCATTTAAGGCTCCCACTCTATTAACACATACTTACTGCGGAGAAGGGAGCCAGCTTGCAAAAAAGAAGGAGGAGGAGGAGGAGGAGGAGGAGGAGGAGGAGGAGGAGGAGGAGGAGGAGGAGGAGGAGGAGGAGGGGGAGGGGAGGGGAAAGAGAGAAAAGAAATACTTGAAAGATGATATTTTTATGTTGACACTAGATTTCTTTTTCTTTTTTTCGGTGATGCCCATGGCTTCCATTGAAAGGATTTAATGAGTTTACATTGTCCTATGAGTGTCATTTCCTAATTACATAAAAATCAGAGCAAATTATTCAGCAAGGAGAGAGGGCTCTCGACCCCTCCCCGCTTTCTTTTGCCGTGGCCTAATGCAACATTTTCCTCTTTCTCAAGGGATGAACTGTAAACTTTCCCTGCGTGGAATTGGTGGGTGGGGGAATCCACTGGCCTCCTCCTCCTCCAATTCTACAGGGAGCCATTGCGTGGAAGAATGTTTGAAAAAGAGAACTAACAAAGAGAGTCTCCGTTTTTCCAATCAGGAGGAAGCTCGACTGGAGGCATCTTGAGACACTTACTCTTCTAGCCAGTGCTTCACTGGTGAACAAAGGACGTCAAGGTCGCAACTGCATCCTTTGATCGAAGACGGTCTCAAAATGCCAATTGGGCTGTGGGTGTGCTTTGATTGTTCCGTGAAGAAAGTGGGCAGCACATATGCTCAGCAACACTAATTCCTTCCGTATCACTGGGAACCTTTTTTCTATTCAAGGGTAAACATGGTCAATGGGTGGAGGATAGAAAATGAATGAACTTTCAATACTCAGTGCATAAAGAGAGAGAGAAGGTGTGCATGAGAGAGGGAGAAGAGAGAGGGAGGGAGGGAGAGAGAGCAGGAGAGAGTGTGGAAGAGAGGGGGAGAGAGGGAGAGAAAGTGGGAGGGGGGGAGAGGGAGAGGGAGAGAGCGGGAGAGAGAGGAAGAGAGGGAAAGAGAGTGGGAGAGAGCAAGAGGGGAGAGTGAGGGAGAGACGGGGAGAGAGGGGGAAAGAGGGAAAGAGGATGGGAGAGAGCAAGAGGGGGAGAGCAGGAGAGAGTGTGGAAGAGAGGGGAAGAGATGGGGAGAGAGGGAGAGAAAGGGGGGGAGAGAGGGAGAGAGTGAGGGGGAGAGAGGGCGGAAGGAAGAGGAAGAGAGGGAAAGAGAGTGGGAGAGAGCAAGAGGGGAGAGAGAGGGAGAGGGAGAAAGAGGGAAAGAGAGTGGGAGAGAGCAAGAGAGGGAGGGGGATAGAGGGAGAAGGAGAGAGGGAGAGCAGGAGAGAGTGTGGAAGAGAGAGAAAGAGATGGGGAGAGAGGGAGAGAGGGGGAGAGAGTCAGGGGGAGAGAGAGGGGGAGAAAGAGGAAGAGAGGGAAAGAGAATGGGAGAGAGGGGGGAAAGAGAGGGGAGAGAGGGGGAAAGGGGGAGAGAGGAGACAGAGACAGACACTGGCACTAGAATATATACAGTATGTCTATGGACATTCTCAGGCATCCAGATCATAGATGTTGCAAAGGTGTTTTTTCAAAAGGCAAATAGACTTTGTTTTTCCTTGAAGAGGTTTCGCTTCTCATCCAAAAAGCTTCTTCAGTTCTGAACTTCAGGTTGAAGTTCTGAACTGAAGAACTGAAGAAGCTTCTTGGATGAGAAGTGAAACCTCTTCAAGGAAAAACAAAGTTCAGTTGCCTTTTGAAAAAGCACCTTTGGGTTCAGAATACATATTTATTCCAGAGCATCAGGGGCTCCCAAAGGGTCGTTTTTCTTTTAATCTCATGTTTATTTCCCTTTCCAATTGATCCCTCTTCACCTGGCAATGCCATTATTCACACCGGCTCAGAGACCCATTTTCTGGACTGGCTTCCCAGTGGCACCTCCGCTTGGCAGTTTCTGGTGCTGAAACACATTGGATATGGTTTTCCAAAAGAAGCCTTGGATCCTTTGGAATTTGCATCCTTTGTTTTACTTCTCCAATCAACGTTACTGATGTAAGCTAGAAGTTTAATAATAGCCAAGGCTTGAAGAAATAGTCCTATGTATTATTAACTGCTTCAGGCTTTTCTGTGTAAGTTTTAATTTATTGTTATTTTACTTCACTACTTTAGATTTGATGTGTTGCTATATTGTTTTCTTTTATAAATATGGTGTGGGGCATAATTAAAAAAATAGATGTTCTGTAAGCTATAAGTATTTTAATACAAGTGTTTCACACAGCAGTATAGTAAAAGGAATTGAGTAGGGTTCTCACTAAGATATTTTCCAAGCTAGATCTATTTTCAGTTTAATCAGAACAAATTATCCTTAAATATATGCTTTCAGGAGTCTTTAAAAACAGCATTTTTTTCTGTTAGAGTGTTTTTTAATTATGAATAATACAAATTATGCCACTGAACAAAGTTGAAAAAGTTCTCCCTTTTCAAGTATCTTCCCTCCTTTTTGTTTCCACCCAAAAAAAGAAGAAAAAGGCAGTTTTGGAAAAAATAATGCATTGATCCAAACAGAGAAAAAGAAATTACACCCTTAGTAATACTGGCTGGGGGAATTCTGGGAGATGAAGTACAACTCTCTATCATTTTAAAGTTCCCAAGGTTAAGAAACACTGACTGATAGCTTAGCATTACCCTATCACACTATTAACATTTGATTATTGCTGAAGCCTTTTACAATTTCTCTTTTGGCATCATAAATCTATATAAATAAAAATGTAACAAGAGTTTGTTCAAAACCACTAATCTCCGAAAGTACTACACCAATCGCTTCCAAATTTTCACACAACGTTCCTTTCGAGTACAGCACCAATGATATATATAGATGGTGTAGATGTCACACCTGTGCCAGGTACACGCAACAGAAATGTAAACAATTGTAAAAAAGGTAGGTAGATGGATACAGAGAGAGCAGTGGGCCACAGGTATTATGTCATCCTTTATGACATAAAATACTCTGTCCATAAGATTCAAGGAGAAATGCGGTAGGTAGGTAGGTAGGTAGGTAGGTAGGTAGGTAGGTAGGTAGGTAGGTAGGTAGGTAGGTAGGTAGGTGGAGAAATACAGTAGATAGGTAGGTAGCTAGGTAGAGGGAGAGAGGGAGAAAGGGAGTAGGTAGGTAGGTTGGGGGGTTATATGGTGGTTGTGTGTACGTGTTTGTGTGTGCAGGTGTAGATCTACACACAGATTGGTTGGCCTATATATTGGCCAAGATATTGATATTTTCTTCGGCTTGTACATAGGGTGGAGGACAATTGTAACCACTACAAATTCAATTGTGTTAAGAAGACTAAGGGCTGGAGAATCACAAATGCTCTAAGTATAAAGAATAATACATTTTACAAATAGTGCACATAGTGCTCAAGTTAATCAGTATTAGTGACTGATACAAAATCTATCGATTACACTGTAGTAAGCTTATTGTTATGGTTCATCAGACAGTCAACCAGATGTTGGACTGGATTTGACATTTTTACATTTATTCTGTTCTTTCCAAAGACCTGGGATAGACAAATATGGAGCCATGGTGGCGCAGTGGTTAGAGTGCAATACTGCAGGCTACTTCTGCTGATCACCAGTTGCCAGCAGTTTGGCAGATCGAATCTCACCAGGTTCAAGGTTGACTCAGCCTTCCATCCTTCTGAGGTAGGTAAAATGAGGACTCAGATTGTTGGGGGCAATAGGCTGTCTCCGTAAACTGCTTAGAGAGGGCTGTAAAGCACTGTGAAGCAGTATGTAAGTCTAAGTGCTATTGCTATTAATCAGGTTAAATGTATCATGATAGGGTGTAAGCTATTCCAAGCTGCCTTGTGCAATTCACTCATGGTGAATGTGTCAATGTCAATGAGATTCAATTGAGCTCCAGATATTTTGAGATTGCCTCTTACTATTAGTCATATCTTTGTTTTCTATTGCCACAGTTGTTCTACTTCTATTTGCAGGTCTTTGTATTTTATGGTTTTCTCCAGTTCTTTCTCTTCTCTTCTGCTGTCTTTAGGTACTACAACTATCCAGACTTCTTTGTTTTGACAATTTGCCTTTTTTTTTTTAGTCTTAGCAATTATTAAATCAGGTTTGTTGTGTGGAAGGTGGTTGTTTGTATGAATTCTGAAGTTCTAGAGCAGTGGTAGTCAACCTGGTCCCTACCGCCCACTAGTGGGCGTTCCAGCTTTCATGGTGGGTGGTAGGGGTTTTGTCCGATACTGAAGCATACTTTCCTTTTTTTAATTTAATTGACTTCCCTACTTTATAAATCACCATTACTGTGTAAGCGGTGGGCGGTTAGAAAATTTAACTACTAACAGAGGTACAAAAGTAGGTGGTAGGTATAAAAAGGTTGATTACCCCTGATCTAGAGCTTCTTCATTTTCTACTACGTCTATTTTGTAGAGCTACCAGTTCTTGGTTGCAGGCAAATGATATTCCTTGCAGGTATTCAGTGCACGATTCTTGCTACTTGTCATGCTATAGTTTGTAGTTAGTTCTGTGCAAACATCTTGCAGCAGTGAAAAATTAAAATATTTTACTCACTAAATATGCATATCAGCTTGAATTGACAGTCACTTTTCATAGTGGACTCTTTGTCCCTATGCTTTTAGCTTTATATTGCTATTTAGAAGGGGAAAAATCATCACAACTACCACTTTTGAATTCAATAGGATATACAGTACAGTAGCTCCAGAAAAGATATATGAGGTCTATAGCCAATGTAAATGTTACCTGTACATACACAAATATTTTAGAAAGAAATGCTGTTATCTCTAGATCAAGATCAGTGAAGGGTTAATACCACTTTATAATGCCTTGGTAAGGCCACTTTTGGAATATTGCATTCAGTTTTGGTTGCCACCAGATGTGCAGAAAGAGTGCAGAGAAGAGCAACAAAGATGATTAGGGGACTGGAGGCTAAAACATATGAAGAACCGGTGCAGGAACTGGGTATGTCTAGTTTAATGAAAAGAAGGACTAGGAGAGACATGATAGCAGTGTTCCAATATCTCAGGGGTTGCCACAAAGAAGAGGGAGTCAAGCTATTCTCCAAAGCACCTGAGGGTTGGACAAGGAGCAATGGGTGGAAACTAATCAAGGAGAGAAGCAACTTAGAACTGAGGAGAAATTTCCTGACAGTTAGAACAGTTAATCAGTGGAACAGCTTGCCTCCAGAAGTTGTGAATGCTCCAACACTGGAAGTTTTTACGAAGATGTTGGATAAACATTTGTCTGAAGTGCTGTAAATTTTCCTGCCTAAGCAGGGGGTTGGACTAGGAGACCTCCAAGGTCCCTTCCAACTCTGTTATTCTATTCGATTCTATTCTAATTAATAACTATACTTGCGGGGGGGGGGGAAGTTAATTGGAAATTTAAATTGAATAGGGTTGTATGATTTCTTGGGACAAAACCAGTTTGCAGTGATTAAATGCAAGTGCAGAAAGTGTAAAGGATTTCACCAAATTGCTTTTGTTCTACTGAATTATACTTCTGGGTGTCACAGGAATTTTTTTTTAAAAAAAATGTTCTACCCAGAAAATCAATACATCTGATTGTGCACTGCAGCCTACCATCACGGAATTAAATCCATGGGCCAATACCAAGTGAAGAAAACAAAATTAACAAATGATCCATTTGGCTTTGGCTTCCTTGCCAGAGAATCAGAATGTAGCCTTTCCCAGTAATGTAATGCAAGCCTTGCTCCAGCTTGGCCATCCACACAACTGACCCTCAGGGCAAGACCATCAATTTTCTATTAAAGATCAGAGAGTTGACATATCAAAGTCAACATCTAGCTGAATAACTGCAGTTACTTGATAATAATTCTTTTGTGGATTTCACCGCGGCTTTTCTGCAAAGTATCAGAAAGATGGGAGTTTCAGCCCTGACCCAACAAGATCTGAATATGAAATAAAGGATTTGAGCTTGATCTCTCCATGATGTGTCGGTGTATGCCCTGGTAAATGTTAACTTAGTGCTCTGAACAGCTTCGTAATAGATGGGTTTAGGCAGTAATAGGTTTAAAATGTCAACTTATTGAATAATAATTTTGTGTTGGACAAATACTATGTGTAATAAGGGATTTGTTTTGCAAATTTTGAAATACATGAACGGATTTATGGTGTCCTTCATTGTTTTACCGCACTAGCTGAAATGTTATAAGGAAACAGAAATTAGTTTTGCTTCGGTAATATCCTTTGAGGTCTCGATTGTAATTTATAGGCATTGTTTAGTTTTGTCCTTAAATAGCCTCCTGCGGGCTTCTGCCTCCATGACAAGAATAATAATTTGATTATATTTTTAAGGAAAAAAATATTCATCGAGTTCCTCGTTATTAACTAGTAACTGCATGAAACTAGGTGGCCCACATCAGAACTAAATCTGGTACCCAACACATTAGAGAAATTCTAAATTCCCTCAGCCAATTAGAATCATAGAGTCCCTTATCCCGTGGTCTTTGCTTTCCACAGGTTAGAAGATGGATCTCTCCATGTATGTTCTCACTCAATTTTGACACTTTAAAGAAAATGAAGGGAAATGCATTTGAGTAAAACTGGTTCTCACTTCAGACTGGAGGACTCCAACCTATGGAGGGTTAGAAAGAGGGCAATATGAAGACAGAGTAGCATTTACAATTACAATGATTACAATTACAATAGCAGAGTTGGAAGTCTTCTAGTCCAACCCCCTGCTTAGGCAGGAAACCCTGCACCACCTCAGACAAATGGCTGTCCAACATATTCTTGAAGGCTTGCAGTGTTGGGGCATTCACAACTACTGGAGGCAGGTTGTTCCACTGACTAATTGTTCTAACTGTCAGGAAATTTCTCCTCATTTCTCAGTTGTTTCTCTCCTTGATTAGTTTCCACCTGTTGCATCTTGTTCTACCCTCAAGTGCTTTGGAGACTAGTTTAGAAATGGTGAGGACCAAGGGGGAGAAATTGCATAGCATTTATTCTGTCATGTCATGTTATAGTAGGTTTTTTTTCTAAGCAAATTGCAGGCCATCCTATGAAAATAGATGCCATTTCATTAGAGAACGTACAGTCATCATTGAAAACCTAGTGGGATCCAGTGTTAATCATCAAGTAAGTCCTCAGACCAAAACCGTATTCTCCACATAATTCTGTATTTAACTTTTTAAATAAAGGCATATTAATAGTTTTAGTGTTCTATTTAGCTAACATAGGCCCGGCCCATCCTCTGAACATTAATGCCAAAGTCCCATTAGAATCAAGAAAAAGAAGACTTTCATAGATCAAGCACTCTATTAGATGAATACATGTTTATAAAATGTTTAAGTTGAATAATTTTGGATGCTATTTGTATTTTTTACATTCGTCATCCTGAAACCAGGGCATCTGAAAATCAAACACATACCAATAGTCTATGTAACTAACTACATCCCATAGGGATCACCATTGGGTATCCCTAGATAAAAGGAAGGGAGATCAGTATGTAAGCTGCCTTGAGCTCCTGGAGAAAAGGCAGGATATAAATCTAAGTAATAAATGTTTGTTTATTGCCAGATTGCTGTGCAAGCTGAAGTTTGGCTGCCTAAATATTTTGGAGAGGAAATCCCTATAGAGGACCAATGAAATCTAATTGATGCATTGCATCTTCATCCTCTGATCCACCTCAGAAAAACGGGCGAAACTGGAAGGCTGCTCTTAGGCTTCTACAAATACTTTAAATAATAACAACGGGATCAGAGAAAACTCCAAACCAAATAAACAGCTTTTTGTATAAGAATCATTCTTTTACAAGTCAGCCCTGAGGGCAAAAGTTACTCCTTACATAGTATAAGATGAAAAGGACAAATTTACAATTACAATGAACTGTCTGTTACTAAGCCCAGAGGAAGCACTGAAGTCAGGTTTTAAGCAGTTCTTCATGCCCCAGGAGCAATATTATGGTTATTAATTTATTTTGCATAAATTTTGAATTTATTTCATTTGTGGCTTACTCCAATTTAAGGGCTTAAGGCAGATAACAGTGTGCAAAAAAATTTCTTAACTCCTGAAAAATATAAAAACTAAAACTTCGATTTTAATCACCAAATGCAGACTCTGTCTTTCCATCTCAAATTATGTTAAATTTTCCCCCTTCCCAAGATGTGAGAACTCAAAATACACATTGTTCACAAAACAGAGCTGCCTTCAAAAAAAAAAAAAAAAAGCCCTTTTGTTCAGAATTGGTTTAAAAGAAAGTCCAGATAACTACAGAAAGAAGATCTGTAATTGGGGAAGATCTGTTGGGAAAACTAGCTTTAAATAATATATTACACCAGCTATTGAAAGTGTTTTTCATGTGGACTTGGGCCATACGAAAACTTCCAGAACACTTTTTGCAGAATAACTGTTAGTGATTTATGGAATAAAGATCATGAATCTGAAATTCAGCCTAGATAAGGGTATGAGTTTTCAATTCAAGCATGAAGAATCTTGCATTTGAACATAAAAAAGATGTAGGCTGGAATCTCTTGTTTGTTTGTTTGTTTCTTCTTCTTCTTCTTCTTCTTCTTCTTCTTCTTCTTCTTCTTCTTCTTCTTCTTCTTCTTCTTCTTCTTCTTCTTCTTCTTCTTCTTCTTCTTCTTCTTTTAATTTTTAAAAGATGCTAGCATATGCTATTAATCTGAAAGCCAAGAAAAGTTTTATCATTTTAACTGAGCTTGCTAGCTAGGCCCTCATCTTTTCCAGCAAGATACAGAATGGACTAGAATGAAGTTCTTTTTTTAAAAAAATAATCTTGTAGAACCTAAATTGCTACGAGCATGGGAAATGCTGGGCAGAAACCTATCTAGGAGCTGCCTGGATCTGGGTAGGAAGAAGAGTAAATTTTAATATAAGTATATATATATTTTTTTAAAGGATTTGTAGCAGATGCTTTGGGAGAAATCCATGATTCTGCTAAACCTCCTTGCATTGTTTCAGTGCCTGAAAGGAATTGCATTAATATGAAAAATACTTATTTTGATAATCCCCTTCTTCTGATGTTTGATGGCATATCTTTGGGGAGTGTCTTAAGGCTGTTCTAAAGCAAAGAACAAAGAGATGTCCCTTATTCCATTCCATTCCATGGTAACTATACTGATACCTGAATATTTCTTCAGAATGGTCAGTGAGGTGGTCCCCTCCAAAACATCAGAAAGCAACAGACTCCATGACAAGCAACCTTCCTCCTTCCAGTATTTTAGAATATAAAATAACAGAGTTGGAAGGGACCTTGGAGATCTTCTAGTCCAGGGGTAGTCAACCTTTTTATACCTACCGCCCACTTTTGTATCTCTGTTAGTAGTAAAATTTTCTAACTGCCCACCGGTTCCACAGTAATGGTGATTTATAAAGTAGGGAAGTCAATTAAATTTTAAAAAAGGAAAGTGCTTCAGTATTGGACAAAACCCCTACTGCCCACCATGAAAGATGGAACGCCCACTAGTGGGAGGTAGGGACCAGGTTGACTACCACTGTTCTAGTCCAACCCCCTGCTTAGGCAGGAAACCCTACACCACTTCAGACAAATGGTTCTCCAATCTCTTCTTTAAAACTTCCAGTGTTGGAGCATTCACAACTTCTGGAGGCAAGCTGTTCCACTGATTAATTATTCTAACTGTCAGGAAATTTCTCCTCAGTTCTAAGTTGCTTCTCTCCTTGATTAGTTTCCACCCATTGCTTCTTGTCCAACCCTCAGATGCTTTGAGAATAGCTTGATTCCCTCTTCTTTGTGGCAGTCCCTGAGATATTGGAAGACTGCTATCATTTCTCCCCTAGTCCTTCATTTCATTAAACTAGACATACTCAGTTCCTGCACCCGTTCTTCATATGTTTTAGTCTCCAGTCCCCTAATCATCTTTGTTGCTCTTCTCTGCACTCGTTCTAGAGTCTCCACATCTTTTCTACATCGTGGCAACCAAAACTGAATGCAGTATTCCAAATGTGGCCTTACCAAGGCATTATAAAGTGGTATTAACATTCATGTGATCTTGATTCTATCCCTCTGTTTATGCAGCCTAGAACTATGTTGGCTTTTTTGGCAGCTGCTGCACACTGCTGGCTCATATTTAAATGGTTGTCCACTAGGACTCCAAGATCCCTCTCACAGTCACCACTATTGAGCAAGGTGCCACATATTCTGTATCTGTGCGTTTTGTTTTTCTTGCCTAAATATAGAACCTTGCTTTTTGCCAGATGCTATAGCCAATCTGGATGATGATTCACAATCCACGGAATAGTATCGTAAGGAGTGTACCAATTTAATTGGCAGCCTTATGACAAACATCATGTTATCCATTCTGTGACACCTGGGGAAAATATATGAAATTTTCTCTTCCTGGAACTGGGCAAAACGCTCAGTAGAAAAGAACAGGGCAATGCAGCACGTGCTAACTGTGTTTAGAAGTCACTTGTTTGAAGGCAAAGTCGAAAGACACACTGCATCCGAAGGAGTTCCAAAGAAAATGGAGGTTGTGCACACTGAATTGCAAATATTTTTGCCCCCATTCATTACTTTGTTGTCAGTTCCATTGAACTCTGCTCCAAATAACAGAAGCCAACAGCCACCCAAAAGACTGCAAGAGACAGTGAGTAGTTCCAAGGATATATTATTTTAGTAAAATATGAGCCAAATTCTGCTTTAAAGGAATACCTACTGAGAGCAAGAAGATGATTAAAGAACCATACTGTTGGTGTGTCAGGAACTTACTACAGGGGAAGGATTTGACTGATAGCACCACTGGTGCAGAGAGGGTTCCACTGTGACAAATACAGAAACAGTCATTTCAACTCAGAATACATTATACAATTATTTCCCTTTCTCTTTTTATAAATTACTGTCGGTTATTAAAATGCAAAAGTCACTCCAATTGTCTGTTTTCTAAACATCCTTTTCAATGCTTGGTTCTTGAGCGCTGTAAATCTCCAGCAGAAAGCATTAATGGGTAAAAATTGACACAATCTTCTGTATATAAAGAAGAAAAACCCTATATAACATCGATAAATGGGGTAGGTTTTTAATGCAGCAACAATTTCCTGTTTCTTGATTTGATTTTTCTGTTCCGCTTAATAACCTTCATAAGCAAAGTCTCAATAGGGTTTGGGTTTTTTTTACTCAAGCTAACCAGAGAGATGGAAGTACTGATTTGCCTTTTTTTTTTTTTCCCCCATTCTTCCAACTTCATGACTCCATGTTTTACATCTTCCACTGCCATTCTGTGCAATCCTGGAATGCCGCAACAAACCTCTGAAGATTACTTTGGTTTATTTATGGGTAGCTGCCAAGAAAATACATAACAACGCTGGAAGAGTCTGTGTCACATTCATCATGAGCCAACCTGGGTCTGAGGGGTGGCAGCGCTCAAGATATCTTAACCTACCATCAAGGCCTCCTGTGACTTTGACATTCATTATCTCATCGCATTTATGATGTGACACATTTCTTTCTGTAACCTTCATTCATCAAACTCCGCAAACCTTGGCGTTTCGAAAGTTTTCTTTTCCTCAAACAACCCAGCCCGTTCTGATTGTGCCATACGTTTCCCAGAATGCTGTGATATAACGATGAGATGAGCAGTTCAGAGGTTCAGAGCACAACACTGAGAAGGGTGTTCATTGCAACGATTGCGGGGTGCTTGCGTTACAAGAAAGAGGGACCCTGAACAAAGGGGAAAAAGAAAGGTGTTTATAGAATTGAGGAAGGGATGAGGAAGGAAATCCCAGGGCTCTGATTGGGTGGCCAGTTTGGGGATGTTAGGCAGGTCTTCGTTGCTGTATTTGGAGTTATTTCTATTGTTGGGTAAAAGTGGCCCTTTGCGCAGGACACCAGAGATGCGACGAAACCCATTGTTAAGGAGGTGGGGGGTTGTGGTCCTCAGCTGATTGAAGATGGAACAGTTGGGGTGTCAAATTAGACAATGCTTTGAAGGTTTGAAGACAGGAAGGAAAAGTGGTGCAATCTTCATTGTATTTATTTTCTCCACTAAAATTTTATTTTACCTCCCTCTTCACAACTATTTTTTTTTCAAGACATTTTTTAATTCTTCCCCAGAATCCCTAACATTTATTGTAATTAATGTATATGTAATTAAATAACCACACACTCCTTCCTGACCGGTACATTTTTCAAGTCCCCCTGTGTCCATTTTTATTGCAATCCCCTTGGGGTAGAATCCATCTCTGTCTCTTCTCTGTAAAATTCCACCTAGATCGTTCCATCAGCTCCATTAAGAACATTTCAGCTAAAGGTTGTTTGATATTCTTTTTAGGAATTTGGTGTCGTGGCTCACCAGTGGCCAGTGGGGCTGGCAGAAGATTCAGACAGTGAGGAGGTTGGGGAGAAGCGTGGGCCAGTCCTGGAGTCTGGGGAAGGCTCTGATGACGGCTCTGCGTTGGAGGCAGAGATGGGGACGGAGCTGTCAGACAGTTATCAACTGCTTTTGGAGACGGAGATCAATGGGGCAGAAGAACAGCTAGAGCCTCTTTCTGATATGCACATGCGCAGAGCTGCCTGGAGAAGGGAACAGTTAAGGAACAAGGGCCAATTCAGGAGTAAAGGCATAGGTCCGTGATGGCGAACCTATGGCACGGGTGCCACAGGTGGCACGCAGAACCATTTATTAGGGCACATGAGGTGTTGCCCTGTCAGCACTAGTGAGCATGTGTACGCTGGCCAGCTGATTTAAGCCTTCTTTTGAGGCCGTTTTTTGCCCTCTGGAGGCTTCAGGGAAGCTCCTGAAGCCTCTGGAGGTAGGAAGGGGAGGCTGTTTTCTCCCTCCCCAGGCTCCTAGAAAGCCTCTGGAGCCTGGGGAGGGTGAAAAAAATGTGCCAAAAGCAGGGGGTCGCACACATAGCATTATGGGTATGGTACGCCCATGCACAACACCCCCTGCTCTCCCCCCGCTTTTGGCACGCAAGCCAAAAAAGGTTAGCCATCACTGGCATAGGTGGATGGTGAATGGTCCCTCCCATAGGGAATAAAGAAGAGTGAAAGGGGAGTGGAGTTTGCAGGAGATAATTGGTTCGTTTAATTAGTGTGAAGATTTGTTCGCGACTCTCAGAGACTCCTTGCCAAGTATTTCCTTGTACAGCATTGTGTTTGGAAGATATTGGCCTGGCAGCTCTCCAAGCCTGATAAAGTCTGTGGTTGTAAATTCACCCTTGAAAGACTGTTTGCTGGGACTTTGCTGGATGTGAATGAGAGGAACTCACATTAGCTTAATAAAAAGGGGTTTTGTCAGGACAAGGGGTCTGCTTTATGATTTTGTGAAGCCTAGATCAGAACATTTGGGTGGTCTAGACCAGGGACCGGTTTTGCACCAGGGACCGGTTTCATTTTAAAGAAAATTCTGCAGACCTGCAGGCGTAGAGGAGGAGGGGGGGAGGGGGAACAGGCGGTGCATGTGCATGCAGGAGGGAGGGGGGAACAGGCAACGCATGCGCACACGGGGGTGGGAGTCGGCTCACTCGGTCCTCTAGGGCCTCCAATGGTGCAAACGGCCGTGCCTGCGCTCTCCTGCATCTGGCGCACGCTCTGCCCAGGG
The DNA here is from genome assembly GCA_039707465.1 of Rhabdophis nuchalis. Taxonomy (NCBI): domain Eukaryota; kingdom Metazoa; phylum Chordata; class Lepidosauria; order Squamata; family Natricidae; genus Rhabdophis; species Rhabdophis nuchalis. Next base: position 90,354,759 of record CM077644.1, on the reverse strand, counting down.
GGCTTCCCCCTCCTCCCTCCTCCTCCTCTCCAGCCCTGCGGCCCGGTTCTTATCAAGCCACGGACCAGCACCGGTCCGCGACCCGGGGGTTGGGGATCCCTGTTCTAGACCAGAGGTTCCCAAACTTGGCAACTTTAAGACTTGTGGACTTCAACTCCCAGCATGCTGAGAGTTGAAGTCCACAAGTCTTAAAGTTGCCAAGTTTGGGAACCTCTGGTCTAGAATAAAAATGAATTTAGGATTGGCCTAGGATAGATAAAGTGGAGTTGGAACTAGTTCATCAAATGTCACGAAGGCAGAAAGAAAATAAAAGCAGAGAAAAATATTAAAGATCACTTTCTCGTGTATGCAGTATATGGCAGTGTCCAGATTCAAGTCTCCTTGTGCATTATGGTCTTGCTTTTCTGTTATTTGTGGTTTACAAAAGTAGAATGTTCAGTCTATACAATTTGTTCTTGCACTATATTTGATTTTTTTTAAAAATCTCATAGAATTCAATCATCCACTGGACAGATCATAATACAGGTAATCCTCAACTTACAACAATTCATGTAGCGACCATTTGGAGTTACAGCAACATTGAAAAAAGTGACTCATGACCGTTTTTCACACTTATGACTGTTGCAGCATCCCCATGGTCACATGATCAAAATTCCGATGTTTAATTACTGGTTCATATTTATGACAGTTGCAGTCATGTGATCACTTTTTGCGACCTTATGACAAAATCAGTGGAGAAGCCAGATTCACTTAACAACTGTGTTACTAACAACTGCAGTGATTCACTGATCAACACTGGCAAGAAAGATTGTAAAATGGGATAAAATTCAATAACTGTCTTGTTTAGCAACTGAAATGTTGGGCTCAATTGTGGCCATAAGCCAAGGACTTCCTATAGCATGTTTTTGGATTTCGGCATGTCGCAGCCCATTGCTTCACTTTTCCCAATATTGTAGTAGTTATGATCATACACACAACTTTAAACCTATTTTTTGTTTTATTTGCACACTTGAATTACTGTGTAAAATAATTTGCACATTATTCATTTATATACAGCAAGCGGCCACCGTAAACTGTGATGACATTCAAACCAGTAGTGGGATTCAAAAAATTTTACTACCAGCTCTGTGGGTGGGGCGTTGTGGGCAGGGCATGGCTTTGTGGGTGTGGCAGGGAAAGAATACTGCAAAATCCCCATTCCCTCCCCACTCCTGGGGGAAGGTTACTGCGAAATCCCCATTCCCTCCCCACCCCACTAACCTGCTTTCCAGCTCCATTCTCCTGTTCAGGGCAACAAAAGAAGATTGGCTGGGAGGCAGTAGGGGCGGGGCCAGCCTATTTGCCAGTCCTCCAAACCAGCGTTTTTCAACCACTGTGCCGTGGCACACTAGTGTGCCGTGAGATATTGTCTGGTGTGCCGTGGGAAAAATTCCTGCAGAATATCAGCTTTGTGTTCAGCCAAACAGGCCCAGGTTTCGCACTGAGTAAGTAAACAGAAATATGAACAATTATAAAATACTTTATTATTTCAAAATAAAGTAATTATAAAATAATTTCTTTGTGTTTATTTGATTCCTATTCAAGAGAATTACTTTATATATAGTCAATATAGGCACAGAGTTACATTTTTTTAACATTTTCTAATGGTGGTGGTGTGCCTCGTGATTTTTTTCATTAAAAAAGTGTGCCTTTGCACAAAAAAGGTTGAAAAACACTGCTCCAAACTACTCAAAATTTCCACTACCGGTTCTCCAGAACCTGTTATAACTGGCTGAATACCACCTCTGATTCAAATGGCACCCAAGTCATTACACAGTCCTTACACACTTGTTTTCCAATGACAAAAGTTGGCACTTGTGCAATGACTTCGTTGCACATGATTGGCCATTTGTCCCCAAGAGGCCCATGTCTATGACCAGACATCTTTCCCATTGCATATTATACTATTCTGTATGAATCAGTCAAGGGGGAAAATATTGTCAAGAGAAAGCCATGATAGGTAATCACTACTCGTGTAGATGTGTATGGGTTTCGCTCTTTTGTCTTTTTTTCTTTCTTTTTTAAAGGAAACTGTAAAGGGTAAAAAAATAAAAATCCCCAAAGCCTCACAGGGCTAAATTTTCTCCCTCTACTTTGAACAGATTACACAGATTTTTGATGTCTAATTGAGATCAATCCCAGTTGTTAATTGCCTAGATATCCTGCCGCATTAATTAAGCTACCAGAGGGAGATGTTTATCAATTAACACTTGTTACAAATTATTAGTAATTATATGGACTTTGTGTACATGCATCAGTCCACAAGGCCAAATGGTGCCTTTCTGGGATACCAGTGAAATGAAGTATTTATGATGCCATTTGCCTTATAAATGTGTAATCCACCTCACCCTCCCACCTACACGCCTAACACATTGTCGTGAGGCTAAAAGACCTTCGTTATGAAAAATGTTTAAAGCTACCTGTTCCAGCCTGTGTTTCTCTCCGTGATAATTTTAATTGTTTTAATTGAAATGCAAAAGTCTGATTTTACATATGTCTATGTGTGTGGAGACAGAGAGAGAGAGAAAGAGAGGGGGAGAAAGAGAGTCAAGCAATTCGACATGTCTTCAATTATGTTAGATCTTTGTAGGCTTCAAAGGAATGTTATATTAGACAGCTAGCTACCGGATAAACTGATTAAAGAATCAAGACTCCTCATTAAAATCTAAAAGTACAAAATTGGTTTGTGTAGCCTTTGGAAGTTGAAATTAAAAGCTGTTGAGCTAAATTTTAAGCTACAGTAATTAATCCAATTTACAGTCAGTCTTGCTTACCTAGTTGAGCTTAGTATTTAAAATGATCTACTGAGTTCATCTGGAAAGTCTGTAACCCATTCAGGCCAGTGTGATTTTAAAAAAGAAGAACCTTACATGTAGCAGTCATTGTAGTTTTGGTGGCATACAAGTATGTGTACCTACTCAGTTCTGAGTATACCCAGTGCTTCCGGGATGGAGCTCCTTAGACAAACTCCCTGTTCTCAACATTCAGTTGAAAATTTATTGCTGTATTATCTATCACCAGCTTTGTGGTTGCATTACAAGTTTTCTCTGGTCATTCCATTCTAAAACAATGTCTATTAAGAACTACGTCCTTTATAGGCATATTATGAAGTCAGAATTGAGAGTAGAATTGTAGCTGCCTCCATGTATCAAGAAATACAACCAGAAAGTGGAGAAAGTCAATAAAAAGCCAGCCATATCTCTGCTAATCATTCAGGTTTACAGTTAGGGTTCTGGTTGAATCTTTTCAAAAAGGAACAAAGCCTAGTTCATAGAGGAGAGGGCTATCATAAACTATAGGATTTTAAAACCACATACTTGTATGCCACCAAAACTACAAGGAAAGCAACCATGGAAATAGACTAAGCGTTCCAGGTCCTGTTTCTGAATTTCTCAAATGCATCTGGTCCTCTGCTGTAGGCTGGAGCTAAATTAACTTAGCCAGATCAACCCTCTTACTAGAACATCTGGATGGTTTAATGCCTCCACAGAGAGAGAGAAAAGTATATACATATTTAGCGCAGTACATCATAACCATACCGCAACCTGCCTTATAATATTTGAAGTTCTGACTTTATTCATATTTAGTATATACATTCTTAACCATATTGCTTTTTTGTTTTCACGTATTACAATATATCTACATAACATATTGCTCTTTTTAAGGTGTGAGTTTACGTGTTAGAGTGTGTGTATGTGCAATTGTGTATAAAAGAGAGGGAGGGAGAACCACAAGCTAATCAGCAATGGAAACATCACTGTGGTGTTATTACCTAATTTAACTTCTGAATGGAAAAATCCTGTAGAATAGCGAGGAATTCTTTATTTCATCACATCATCTATATCTCTGATGGCGAACCTGTGGCACGCGTACCGGAAGTGGCACACAGAGCAATCTCTCTGGGCATGCACGCCATCACCCGTTCCTCTTCTGGGTTCCGGAGAGCACATAAGCACCGGCCAGCTGGTCTTCATGCATGGGGGAGTGCCTCAAACTGGAAGAGCAGCTGGCTGGTACGCATGTGCTTGCCGGGTAGCTGAGCTTCTGGTTTCCAGCATGCGCATGTGTGCCAGCCAGCTGGTCTTCGTGCATGCATGCATGACAGAAACTGAAAGACCAGGTCACTGTTTAGGAGTGCAGGAACTTCCTGGCACACATATGTGTGCCAGCCACCTGCTCTTCCGGTTTCCAGTGTTCCCCTGCCCACATGCTCCCATTTCGGCACTTGGTGCCAAAAAGGTTTGCCAACACTGATCTGTATCTTTTCCGCAGTAAAGACAATTAACAACAATATATGTCATATCAAGGGGAAAAGGTTGTACATGCGTATAAAGAGGTGTGAAATAAAATAAATAAAACGTACTAACAAGATACTGTAGGTCTATACAAGTAGACTAGTCTGGATTATTCCATCTAGTTCAACATCATCCATATTAGCATGCAGCAGTTTTCCAAGGCTTGAATTCTTCGTTAGCTTTGCACCTATCCAGGTACAGAAAGAGATTTATTGATGCAAAGCTCTTGATGCTTTGGCCACTTCCTGCGCTCCTAAACAGTGACCTTCCTATTTCTGGAGGTAATTCATAAGCCAAAGTCAACAGGAGAGTGTCAGAAGAAAAGCTAAACATAGCTTCCTATCAAGGAGTTCCTGAGCTTCTCACAAATCCCACACCAAACCCAGCTTGAGGTACCTCCAGAAGTCCTCCAGAAATTCTAATTCTACCAAGTATTATCCTATAGGCTTTGAAGCTTGGGCAAATCATGAATAGCATTTGACATGCTCATCCAATATAGGTAAAATGGCAACATAGCAAAGACTATGTTCCTTTGCTCGTAAAACATACCTCAGTTTCAATAGCAATAGCACTTAGACCAGTGGTTCTCAACCTGTGGGTTGTGACCCCTTTGGGGGTCGAACGACCCTTTCACAGGGGTCACCTAAGACCATCGGAAAACACATATTTTCGATGGTCTTAGGAACTGAGACACCAATTTTATGATTGGGGGTCACCACAACATGAGGAACTGTATTAAAGGGTCGCGGCATGGGAAAGGTTGAGAACCACTGCCTTAGACTTATATACTGCTTTACATTACTTTACAACCCTCTCTGAGAAGTTTACAGAGTCAGCATATTGCCCCAACAATCTGAGTCCTCATTTTACCCACATCAGAAGGATGGAAGGATGAGTCAACCTTGAGCCTGGTGAGATTTGATCTGCCAAATTGCAGGCAGGCAGCAGTCAACAGAAGTAGCCTGCAGTACTGCATTCTAACCACTACGCCACCACAGCTCCTAATTCATTGCTTTGCTAGCTTTAAGTAGTCAACCTGATGGGGCCTGCCCAATGCTTGTAGCTGCTAAGCTGCAGAAGAGGTTTCTTTCTGTACTCTTCAAAGTAACAAGAAGGAGATCACTTTCTGCGCCAGTATGAGGTTTCCCCACCTCTTATCTCAATGCTGTGCACCTGAACTCCATTACCTTCTTAGACCAAAACTGAAACACACACACACAAATCACATCTCTCTCTTGGTCATCTTGTTAGTGCAGATTTGGAGCAGTTAAAGATTAATTTTTAAAGCATACCTCTGCTTTCTTTTTCAACAAAGGAAACATCAATTATGGGCTCCCACATAAACTCTGCCCCTTCTTGAATATTTGCTGCCCTTTATAAATCTTAGATTTCTTCTCCTAGAGTGTGTTCAAAGGAGAGATTTCATTGCCTCCAGGGGTTGTTAAACTGATTGCAATACCACGTATTTAGAGCAGTTCAGTGGGAATTAAGCTGGTTCACTGCTGTCAGAGCTGGAATATAGCTGTCAAATAGCATTACAAGTAAAACACCCTTGATAAGAAATAATGACCAAATGTCAATCTTTTATTCACTGGTAGCACTACAGGCTAGCTGGTGAAAAATGTAATATTTTAAGCATTATTGCTGCCACTCTTTTAACATTCTACTACTACAACTGTATCATTGTTTCCCTGCCGCTTATATTTAGGCATTATCTAACATGATCCAAGAAAAATACTTAGGTCAGTTGCTGCAGTAAAATATAGAGGACCTTTTGGAATTCATATAGCTTTCAAAATATAACGTTACTTTAAAAAACATGGGATGTTTGAATTCAGAAATGGAAAACACCCTTGATCTGGTTATTAAATATTGATAGCCACAAAGATTGCAACTAAATCCAGTGCCAATGTTACTGTTGTCCTTTTGTTTCTGCTGTTCTTCTAGCACTCGTGGCATTAAAACTGAAAATAGAAAATTAAGAACACAATCCTGTGTACGTGTATACAACAATTCATTGAATTTGTTTCATTTTTCAAGAAAGGAGGGGTAGGGCTAAGCTCCACCTCACCAAAGATATTAAAAAAAAAACCCAACTGTGCATATAAAATGTGCAAGTCTTGAATGAAATCAATATACATGTTTAAATATTCATTTACAAGGATTAGTGAACCTATGTCCTTAATTTTTAAATTTATTATTAATTTTTTATGCTGTCCATCTCACTGTTCCTGATTTTTAAGCATATATGAAATGAGCTAAACCAAAAATGTGTAATATTTATTTTCATGAATATTAAAATATACTAGTAATACCATTATTTAACCAACAACAATCTTGACCCATACAGTAATCTATAGTATACAGACATTCGCTACAGTGGTGGGTTTCTGCAGGCTCGCACCTACTCGCGAGAGCCAGTTGGTGAAATTTAGAGAACCGGTGAGAGGGGGTTCCACTGACGTACCTGGAAGTAAATCTGGCCTGCCGCTGCCAGTGACCCAACGGGAAGGAAAGGAAAGGAAAGGAATAAAGGAAGGAAGGAAAGGAAGAAAAGAAAGAAAGAAAGAAAGAAAGAAAGAAAGAAAGAAAGAAAGAAAGAAAGAAAGAAAGAAAGAAAGAAAGAAAGAAAGAAAGAAAGAAAGAAAGAAAGAAAGAAAGAAAGAAAGAAAGAAAGAAAGAAAGAAAGAAAGAAAGAAAGAATTTATCATCACAATTGAGTCCAAAATTTTGGTTGCTAAGCAAGAGCGTTGTTAAATGAGTTTCACCACATTTTAAAAGGTGGCCCCTCCCACCCTGTCACATGACTGCCAAGCCACGCCCACAAAATAGGCCACACCTACAGAGTAGGTTCTAAAAAATTTGAAACCCACCACTGATTCGCTAACAGAAAAAGTCTTTGGGGAAAGTTCAGTGCATTCCTTAGACAATATTTATTGCCTGTTGAGACATACAAAAACCTCCTAAAAAGCTAGAAGCAAAAGTGAGACAGGCAGCTCTTATTCCATCCCACCAAATAAAAGCTATTTTATATCTTTCAATACTAGATATATTCATCCAAGGATCACTGTCTTGGCCATAAAAGAATAATGCACAAAAATTCAGAAATATCAGAATGATATATGGGATTTGGACTGCTATTGTACTCATAAGGAATTATCACTTCTATTAAAGCCACCAGGTCCAACACAGTGGTCAAATGAGACCCAGAGCAATAAAAAGCACTTTACCTGGATTGTGTAGACCAGGGCTCTCAAATTTGCAGCCCAGTGGGCTGGATGCGTCACACGCTGGCCACGCCCATGCTTGGTTTAGTGAAGGGGGGAAAGCCCCAATGCATCACGGGATGCTGCCATGACGATGGAATATGTAGCAAGTTGGTGTGTTTTTAGGAAGCAAATAACTAGCCTTTTCTTGGTTTCTGATGGATTGCTTACTTTTTATGCTGTCATATAAAAGCCGAGGCGTAGTCAATAAATCATGATGCAATTCTTTGGATGAATAAAGATGGTCAGATGAAGTTGGTTGCTTTCAATGGGATAAAAATCTTAGGCGTAGCTTCTAAGGCAGGTACCCCAGACCAATATCCTTCAGATGGTTGGGAATTCTAAATCCCATCACCCCAATCGGTACACACAGTAGCTGAGATGGTTTGGAATAATGGAGGAGTGCCGTGGTATTCTAATAATTTCAAAAAGAATGGCCCTGAGAACATTGTTTCAAGGATTAACTTCTGGGTAAAGATTAATACGCTCACATTGCAAAAGTTTTGCCTTTGTTCTCTCCCCTAAAAGGATCACTTTCTATTTGAGCTCTTGCTCTTTTTTTTATGGAGGAACTGAGCCTTCATAAACAGCAAGCTGCTTTTGGGGAACAGGGTCCCTTCCACCCCCACCCACCCCCAAAAATGGGCAGGGAAAGTATAATTTTATTTTCACTTCTCAACCTCATATAACTTTTTTTGCTCATTCACTTTGCATACCAGTTTTGAATCTGGTTATACATTTTATTGCCTTTACACCGGGTATTTACCGTGAATTCTCCAGGGCTTGAGTCAACAGAAACATTTCTAAAAAGAGCTGATAATGGATAGTTAAGATTGTGAAGTAAATTGGCAAGGAGTCACATCTCATAACCCAGGGGTCTCCAACCTTTGCAACTTTAAGTCTGAAGGACTTCAGCTCCCAGCAAAGCTGGCTGGAGAAGTCTGGGAGCTGAAGTCCTTCAGACTTAAAGTTGCAAAGGTTGGAGACCCCTGTCATAACCCTCCTGTTCCCTGGTTTTAGAAAGTGCCATGATGACAGTACAGTGAAGAGGAAATCTCCCCCCCCCCCCCTTCACTCAGCTGCCTCCAAGCAGTTCTGGAGAACTTCCTTGATCCACTTGTCCTTGTTTGATAGACTCACTTTTCCTCTAAGCAGAGAAAATCATCATGATTTGACATTCTTCATTTCTCAATTCTGGTCATCTCCAGTCTTGGCTGACAGAACCAGAGTTCCTTATTTCTCCATGCTCCTGGATTATGCCTAGATACATGTTTTTACGTTTTACATGTTCTAGAGAGGAGACTTTTTTCCTTGCAAGTAGTCCTTGGCGTACGACCACAATTGAGATCAGAATCTCTGTTGCTAAGCAAGGCAGTTGTTAAAACCACATTAACTGGATTGTGTAGAGTGTAGACCAGAGGTCTCATTCTCGCGGCCCGCGGGCCAATTGCGGCCCGCAGGACGGTATCTTGTGGCCCCCACCATGCTATGAAAGTATAATATTAGTATTAATATTAGTATTAATATTAATATAAGGAATCCCTTATGCGGCCCAGCCTCACCCAGATTCTGCCTCCAGCGGCCCCCAGGTAAATTGAGTTTGAGACCCCTGGTGTAGACCAACATGGAATGTGTAGCAAGTTGGTATGTTTTTAAGCAAGCAACTAGCATATTCTTGGTCTCTGATGGATTGCTTACTTTTTATACTGCCTGGCCCAATTTTACCACCTTTTTGGCCATGGTTGATGCAATGGATGTAAGTGTGGAGACCGATCCTAAGTCATTTTTTTAAGTGCTGTTGTAACTTTGAACTCTCCCTTAAGTGAGTGGTTGTAAGTCAAGAATGACTTGTGTTCCAATACAGCAGGGGTTCCCAAACTTGGCAACTTTAAGACTTGTGCACTTCAACTCCCAGAATTCTCCAGCCAGCTATAGCTATAGCTGGCTGGAGAATTCTGGGAGTTGAAGTCCACAAGTCTTAAAGTTGCCAAGTTTGGGAACCCCTGCAATACAGGGTCTGAATCCAAATCACGTGTACTGTCAGGAAGGCTGCCAGATTTCAATTCAGCATCTCGTAGAAGTGATTTGGTGCTGTTATGTGTGAATACTGTGTTATCTGCAGTACTCAACATTTATTTCCTTCTGATTGAGTAAACTGAATGGTTTATAAATACATAAGGTTAGAAATGGGAGTAGAATCTGACCACTGAATAATATCAGGGCTTTCACATTGAAGTTTAGAGGTTTAGAGGTTTATTGGATTTATATGCCGCCCTTCTCCCAAAGGACTCAGGGCGGCGTACAACATAAAAAACACATATTACAAAAGTTAAAAGGGAGATTAAATAGAATATCCCCCCCCCCCCAAAAAAAACCAACTTGCATTTACAATAAAATTTTAAAAATTAAATTAAAATTAACAATTAAATTAATCATTTATTTTATTCAGGTCAGGCCCGCTTGCTGGAAAAGCCAACTTTTTAGGGCACGTCGGAAGGACCAGAGGTCGGGAATTATACGAAGCTCCGGGGGCAGCTCATTCCATAGGAAAATAAGCATATAAAAAATAATAAACATATAATCTATATAATCTTTTTTTTTTAAATCAGTTCTCAGCCAGATGCAAGACTTTGACTATTCATTTTAAAGAATGCAAGAGCAGAACGACTACACTTATTTTGCCACCAAGGATTTATACTATAAAGTCCATTCAACTAAATGAAACTTGGAATTTGATATATGATAGCTTTTAAGTCCATATTAAAACAAGCGCAGAATGTTTAGCTGCCATACTTCCAATGTGGCCTCCTGCCCAATTTTCTCTCCCCAGCAGTTAGCATGACCTTTACATTTTACTATATCCTGTTTTAATTCTTGCAAAATACCACTTTCCCGTCATCATTATTTTAACAGTTGATACGTAAGCTGGCTTTCAGAAAAGGAGGAGTTGTATCTCCTCTGCTTGGCTTCTATATTCAAATTTTGTTTCTTTAATTTATTTTATAAAGCATTATCCAGACTTAAAAGTTTTCAATCGATAAATAAAAGAGCAAGTCACCTGTAAATGTGAAGCAGCTTTGTGTGGTTCAAAATAAATTACTCTGTTAACTAGAGGACTTTTGTCAAATGGAGCTTTGCTGCCCTCTGCCTATCAATATGAGAAATAGGGAAGTGGATTTTATCCAAGCAGATCCTTTAAATCAAGGTGGAGAGAAAGCAAGAATAGTCCTTTAAATCTGAAAGAAGAAAATGTGACTAGATTTGTGTGCTGCCTATCTTGTCTAGAGGGAACTCTGGGCAGCTTACAAAATAATGTCAATTTGCATCCCTCTATCCCGTTCTCTCTCATGCATACAGTGGTGGGATTCAGACAGTTTGTACCTATTTGGGAGAACCAATTGTTAACTTTCTAAGCAGTTTGGAGAACCAGTTGTTGGAAGAAATCTCCTTTTGTTTTTTTCCACTTTACAGGGCTAATCCTGTAAGGAAGGCAGGAAGGAAACATTCTGGTGTTGTTTTTAGCCTAATCTTTATTGCCCTGCTTACAGAAACTGCCTTATTACATTATAGCAGCTAAGGTGAAGCACCCAACAATGTGAGTGACGTTGGTTGGCCACACCCACTAGTGGTGGGTTTCAAAAAAATTTAGAACCTCTTCTGTAGGTGTGGCCTGCTTTGTGGGAGTGGCTTGCCAGCCATGTAACTAGGTGGGAGTGGCTTGGCAGTCATGTGACTGGGTGGGCATGGCCAACTTGTAAAATGTGGTGGAACTCACTTAACAACACTCTTGCTTAGCAACCAAAATGTTGGCTCAGAAACTCTGGCATTTAAAGCACACAAGTCTTAAATCTGTCAAGTTACAAGACCCTTGCACTCCTAACCCTTTAGGAAAAAAAAAACCCAGGAGTGTTCAAACTTGACAGCTTTAAGACTTGTGGACTTCAACTCCCAGAATTCCTCTTCTGGCCCTTCATCTTGATGATGTGCGGATGGGGGGGGGGGAGGGAGCTGGAACCGGTTCTAAACGGCACTATAGATTTGTGGAACCTCTTCTATAGAAGAGGTTAGAACTGGCAGGAACCCACCCCTGGAGGGCACCCAGTCACTTGACCACCAAGCCATGCTACCCAGCTTGGTCATTAGGGCAGAGAACCAGTTGTTAAATTATTTAAATCCCACCACTGCATTCATACATGCCAATAACAGAATTGCCAATAACAATATTGTTATGGCAGAATTGCCATAACAATACATGCCAATAACAGAATTGGCATGTATGTATTGGCATACATACATGCCAATAACAGAATAAACAGAGCTGGAAGGGACCTCGGAGGTCTTCTAGTCCAACTCCCTGCTCAGGCAGGAAACCTTACACCATTTTAGACAAATGATTGTCCAATCTCTTCTTTAAAACTTCCAGTCTTCTCGAGGCAAGTTGTTCCACTTGATTGTTCCTTCTGCAACCTCACTGGTTACTTTCTATTTCTGCTGACATTGGGGATATTTTTCTCTTTAACTGGTTTGATGAAAACAATACCGAAACCAGAAGCTAGATGATAGGAAGAGAAGGTGAAGGAGCTGGATGAGTTTAACCTCATGAAAAGAAATTATATGGGGATGGGGGATGCAGGTTGATTAAAAAATAGCGTTCTTCAAATACCTGAAAGCATGGACGAATATTCAAATTCTGACCTCTCTCTTTTCCAGAATCCAAGACAGAGAATAGTGGACTGAAGTTACAGAAAGTCAAATTTCGATTTTTTTAAATTTTATTTTAAGTGCCATTTATTACCCAGGGAGATAATTTTTTTTTAAAAACTGCCTTTCAGTGGAGGCCTTTCTTCACAGTCTTTTATCTGGGAGACCTTCATCGGTATTTTTGCACAGAGCAAGAGTTTGAACTTGGTGTGCCCAACCAACTATAGGATTCCTGGAGGGATAACCTTAACCCACTCAAGTTTCACAATCAAAAATTGGATAAAGCCCTCCAGTTTTAGATGTATGGTATATAAAACATGGGGAGGGCTGCTTAATTCGTGCAATCAGAGCTACCTTCTTGGCTTTTTTTTTTACCCTCTGCCTCTGTGGACTTTCCTGTGCTGAAAAACCACTTACCCTTAGGAAGCTGTCATATTTCCATCTTGTGCATCAGAATTGTAGGGGCAATTTCATCGCCGTCTTCCAATGGGTCACATTTGTAGCTTTCAGGTTCACTAACAGAAATAAAGCCACCTCCTACATCTCCTGCTCTAAATCATTTTAAGAATGTACAGAGCCGCCCCTCACAACTCCTTCCTAATATACCATTTAGCAGTAGGGTGGCTCTTCTGAACCATCTCTCTCATTTCTACAAATGCAGCACTCAAAAGTCATCAATGCCTGAACACAGGGGTCTCCAACCTTTGCAACTTTAAGTCTGAAGGATTTCAGCTCCCAGAATTCTCCAGCCAGCTTTGGGAGCTGAAGTCCTTCAGACTTAAAGTTGCAAAGATTGGAGACCCCTGCCTGAACAGACCCACATTCCTCAACCTTTGCAGATCTCTGAGGGACGTTGCATGTCACAAGCATTTGCTCAAAACAACAGCACGGGAGCCAAGATTTGACATTCACAAAATAGATGTTAGGATGCCATTGCCTCATCACAAAGCTCTCATTCATCCAAGGTTAAGTTGATACAATAGCTGAGTCAAAGAATCTAAAGCTCATGTTACACAAAAAAAAAACCTATCAATTTTACTCCAGGCAGCCAAACGAGATCCAGCTCTAGTTTCTGTTTTAATAAAGCTGCAGTTACTGGCCTTGAAGAAAGAAGCCAACCTCTGAAGACGCCTTCATCTTCCACTGGCCAGTAAACCTACAGCAGGTGCAGTGCAGAGGTCAGTGTTAGGAGGCAGCAGGACCTAATGAGCAGCTCTATAGGTCATACCCAAGATCATGGATTGTATTGTGGCCTGACAGCAGCCAGCGGAGCTGGCAGCCGAGTCAGACAATGAGGAGGTTGGGGAGGAACATGGGCCAGTCCTGGAGGCTGGGAAAGGCTTGGACGAGGGCTCTGCATCTGAGGCAGAGACGGGGCCGAGGCTGTCTAGCAGTTCTCAGCTGCCTTCAGAGCTAGACAGCAGTGAGGCGGATGAACAGCTGGAGCCTGTTCCCAGTGTGCACATGTGCAGAGTTGCCAAAAGAAAAGAACAGCTAAGAAATCAGGGTCGGCTTGAGAGAAAAGTCACAGGTGGAAGGTGATTGGCCCTTCTCATAGGAAATAAAAGAGGAGCGAAAGGGGAGTGGGCTTTTGCAGGAAACAATTTATTTGTTCGTTCATTCGTTTCAGGAGTGTGAAGATCTGTCCGTGAATCTCAGAGACTCTGTGCCAAGTCTTTCCTTGCACAGTACTGCATTTGGAAAATATTTACATGGCAGCTTTCCAAGCTAGATAAGGTCTGTGGTCATAAATTCACCTTTGAAAGAGAGTTTACCAGGCCTTTGCTGAATGTGAATGAGAGGAATTGACATTCGTTTAATAAAAGGGGTTTTGTCAGGACCAGGAATCTGCTTTGTGCTTTTTGGGGAAGCCTAGGTCAGAACAAATTGCGGAGGAGAAACCAGGAACAAGATGGTCCAAGCCCATGTTTGATTGATCGGTATACACTTGGCAGCTCAATTATAAAAGCAAAACTGTGGAGCCTTCATAGTGTACTTTTTAAAAAACTTAAATAGCATCTGTATTTTATTTTTGAAAGTATACTATGGCGTGCCAAAGGATCTCTATAACATGCGCGCTTACATGAAAGTATAAATGAAACCACCAAGGATAGGGATTAAGATGCAGACCACACTTCCTTTCAGATAAATTCCAGGGTTGTGGAAAGTCCTGCATCTAGGTCCAAGATAGCCCATCTCTCTAAAAATAAATAAGCCAATCAAAATTGAATGTAGACATTCCAGAAATGGGCAAAAATGTTCATGCTGCTTGGAAAATAACGTAGGCCACTTGGGAATGCCCAATTGTGTGCTCCAATTTCCCAATGTTAGCGCTAGATAACAGTCCATCCACATTTTGGTTGATATATTACTTGAGCTTCAACATTCAAAGTGACATTGAAGCTCATGACTGGGCATTCTGTATACACCAAGAAAGCTGTTTGGGGGAGATTATCATACCCCAACTGCTACATGAAAACACAAGGAGATTTGCAAGTATTTCCACAGCAATAAACTGGGGGCTACAGAGGTGGGTTTCAAATCCCAGCGCTACCAGTTCGCTTGTGCTCACACGCGCACGCAATGCTTCTGCACATGCACAAAAATGTCCGAGTGGAGCCTCCTGCCACCACCGGTTCAACCAATCTGGGCTGAACTGGGAGCAACCCCCCTCTGGCTACACATTATATAACTTTAAAATCCACAGGCATTGTGCCAAAGGAGGAAGGGCAGAGTTGTGTGTCCAGAGAGTGTTTAAGAAGCAATTGAACATGGGTGTCAAATTCACCATGTCACATTGCTGTCACGTGACATTTCACGATGTTTTTCCTCTTCGTGGAGCTGGGGTGGGCATGCCCTGCCCGTGATGCATCCAGCCCACGGGCCGCCAGTTTGACAACCATGCAATAGAACAGTAGCAAATAAATCTCTAAAGAATCAATTTAAAAGTTGTTAAAGAACTCTATTCTATTATTGCAGTTGCTGAACGATGTATCACAAGGGATACAGGCAAGAGATTTTTGGGAAAACCATCATTTAAAAGTGAGAACAGCCAATTCACATCTAGGGTGGGAGATGGAAGCAAATTAACCCTTAAGAGTTATTGGAAGTCAGGACAAGAACTGTTGTCCATGCTTCCACAGGTTATAAAGGGAACATGGTTGTTAGGAAATTTTACACCAACACAAGCGCAAACAGGCAGTGCTCATTTTTCATTAAATTCTTACATTTTGTTTTTCACTGAATGACGTAGGCAACAGTGTAACTTATGGCCTCTAGGCTCAAAAAATGTATGTTGACTTAAATAACGTCAATGTCATCACAGAGGGTCTACAAAGGCTTGAAGAAGTGTTATGATCTGAATCTTGAGTTAAGTCTTCAGGGTCTGTGACCACAAAAAGTATTTAAAGGGGGACTGTGGTGAAGAAAAGGTCAAGAACAACTGCATTAGGCCATCTTTCAATCTTAAACTATGCAGTTTAAGTGAAAATCATAAATAGTGGGAGTCAAGTAGCTTTTATTTATATTAAAAAAGGTCAAGTGTGCATTCACCCTTACATTCAGCCAACTAAAAAGCACTAATTTTTGTCCTCAGCAGTTCCATTTTTTCTTTTACAGGCAACAGAAAATAACAGCACTTTTGGAATGTAACAGTTGCTAAGAAAATCTAAAAGAAACTCAATCAAGGACAACTGACCAACAGATTTACTGTGAGATGCTCAGTATAAACAGATTATATGAATACTATCAAAGTTGTGAAGATATGTGTAAACACACTATTAATTAGTTATAAATGACAATTAACATTTTAGATTACACTAGAAAACTAATGCACTGTTTTTCAGAGCAAATATTTACATATTGTAATGAAAAAGGCCCTGTTTAATAGGCTAAATAGGCTAAATTTTAGCCTGTTTAATAGGCTAAATTTTTCTGAGTCTACAATCAAAACTGGACATCATGGTTTCTAAAATGATTTATTGTTACAAACAAGTCAATTGAATCACACATACACACAAAAATACAAGTCATAACATGTACTTTACAATGAGTGATACAGTCGAGGAGACAGGTACACTCACAACATAATTCTATATTTAATAGGCTTCTAGAACTATTTACCCTGCATTTAGTTAAAACGCTTTGTGGTGAAATGATTTAAACTTACTACTGTCTTTATTTATATCCAAATCTTAATATCAAGAAACAAAAAAAAAATGAATGTTCACAAAATACGCAATATAGGAAGTTCTAACAGTGAGATCACTAGAAAGGTTCTACTAAAAATGGTTTTACTTCCATTTTTAAGCAAAAGTGAAAACAGAGACTTCTTCAAATGAAGTACATGCAGAGGGTTGACGATAACAATAGTCTTGTTGTAATTGCTAATAAATTTTACAATTAGCCATAAAGTAAAAGTAGGACTTCCCTCTGCTTGTGCAAAATGTTTAATATCTAATTATCTTCCGTTTGGTCAAGAGTGAAGTCAGTCTGTTCTTCTGCTTCTTCTTCTTCTTCTTCCTCTTCCTCTGCTTCTGCTTCTGCTTCCTCTGCTTCTGCTTCTGCTTCGGCTTCTTCCTCCTCTTCTTCCCCTTCTGCCTCTTCTTCCTCTTCTTCTGCAGGTTCATTTGCCTTGTCTTCTTCTTCTTCTTCTGCCTGCTGTTCTGCACTTTGATCAGTGACTTCAAATGGATTTTCACCCTAAAAAGCAGTAATTAAACTTAATCAGAAACAAACTCTATTCACTGAAATATGTACTGACAGGAATAAACATAAATAAATCTAAAATTGGATTCTCAATTCATGGTGAAAACAAACAGGAGTAGCTTCAATATTTACTTTTACAATTTATATGGCCATCTACTACTTCACATGGTGGCTAACAATATTTAAAATCAAAATGCAAATAACACAAAACCATAATTACATTTCATGCTATATCTTCTCAACTTTGTTCCACTAAATTTGGACTACTTTACAATCAAGAACATATAATAAGCATAATTCATAAATAGTTTATTTGCAGTGTTGTTTGTAATTCACTCAAACAAACCACACATTTTTAACTGACATACTGTACAGTATATCTCCAACCACTTCTTTCCAATGGCTTATTTTTTAATCTGGAATACCTAGAAGTTGCGATACAACTCAGTGCAGAACTCAAAAGTTCTAGTACCATTATTACTGAAATTAAGTGTATTACTTGCAGAAACAATACACTGAGTAGGGCAGAAAGTACAACTATGTTTCCTTATCTAGTTCTTCTGGACAGTTCAACTAGATGAGACATAAAATCCAGACATTGTAACAGTCTAGCTTAACAGCAGCAATAAAAGATTCAGAAGGATAAATTTAACAATTCCATTGTATTTCCTAGATCAAACATCATGAAGCATGTTGAATGGTGAAAATATAATGTTGCCCTTTATTTACATGATAAACTTAAATTCTAGAATAATCCAGTTTGAAAATAGAAAGTATGGGTTTTCTGTTGGAAATCACTATTTTTTAATGTACATTTATTTAAATAATTTATATGACTGCCCATCTTACAACAGTGACTCTGGGCAGCATGCAATAATTAAAATCAAAACTAGCCAATAAACCTACTGTCATCAAGTTGTTAAACTACCTGGTGTATTTCGAGAGGAACAAAAGCAGCAAAAACAATTACTTTTCAATGCCATAAAGACAGCAAAATGAATTTTGGGCCATTCAAATATATTCACTTTTTATGAGCTAGCTCTCAACTAATATAATTAGTTGAGAGCCGCCCTGGGTCCTTTTGGAGAAGGGCGGGATATAAATCGAATAAAATAAATAAAATAAAAATAAAAAATAATGAAACAAATGATCACCATTTTTGTGTTAAGATTTAATTATGTCACTTGTAACTTTCTGGGTTTTTTCTGTTTGTTTTCCTGCTTGTCTTTTCCTTTTATCATACATTAAAATTATTCTAAAACAATTTTTTTTTAAAATACATTTGGAGCAGCAACTGACACATGCAATTTTAAAACTTGCAGAATTATGCTGAAGCAGCTTCTCAGATGAGAAGCAACACGTCTTCAAAGAAAAACCAGAAAGTTCAGTTGCCTCTTGAAAAAAGCAGCCTTAGGACAATTATGCAACATACTTATGCTTGCTTCAGAAATATTTTAATGTAAACAATATACTAACAATGTATAAATAGATTTAGTGGATTAATCTATTAACATTAATTTAATTTTCCAGTTTTTCCTTCTACTGATATGTGAACTACATTTTCAGGAACATCAAATGTAGTTTTCGATTTGTTAAATACAAAGAAATTAATTTCATATCTATTTTAATCATTGCTGTTTCTGCTGGTGGTAAAATTAATCCATATTGCAAACTTACCTTGACATAACGTTCATACCGTGCCTTCACTATGGGGTTATTCAAAATACTGGTAGCAGTTAGAACACTCTCTCTTTTAATTTGTTCTTTGTAAGTCTGTAGAGATTCCAAAGCAACATTCAAAAAATATCACAACAAAAGTTGAGTTAGCCAGTTGTCATTGAAGAAAAAAAATGATCTCAAAAAAAGTCGAATTCTTACTAATTCTTGTAAATATAAATATCTGTCATTACCATCTATACTGAAACCGATCAAGCAGGGACCACAACTCATTATCAAACTAATTCTATGGAATCTCCATAGCGTTGAAAAGTGGGAAAGGCGGTTACAGAACTGATCATTTTGAAAGGCCAGGGCTGCAAGCAGCTACAGTTGATAGAAAAGGGGGGGGGGGAATTTAAATATGTGTGCATAGAGCAGTGGTGGGTTACGGACGGTACGCCTTGGTACAGGCGTACCAGTTCCTGCTGGGAGCACCAAGTACCGTTCCGGTATGATGCTCCGGAGGGCCCGCCTGCCCCTAGATGTAGGGGTTTTTTAGTTAAAAGTCTGATTCGGGTTTTAGGGGGTTTTAGGGTGGAGGGTGGGGTGAGTCAGGCTGGGGGTGGGAATGTTATTAGGTCGGCAAGCAGAGTGGAGAAGGAAGCAGAAGGGTCCATTAAGAGGGGGGATACACAAGCTGTTTCCATTGAGGGTCTACCCATCAAGACGGTCGTAGGGAGGGGCAGGTGCAAAGGGAGACAGGTTTCTCTTTCCCAGTTGGGGGCACAAGGCCATTGTTTACAAGCGGTCAGATGCCACAACCCCCGCAGGCTAGGTGGTCAGGGATTACAGAGCCAGGGCCCAAGGCTGATGTTTTGCAACACCAGGTCCGTGGTCAACAAAGCCCCCCTTGTCCACGACCTTGTGTCGGAGGGGGAGCCGGACCTGGTGGGAATTGCGGAGACCTGGTTGGGCCACGAGGGAGGACTTCCCCTCGTAGAAATGTGCCTGCCAGGTTACGGCGCTTTTCATCAGCCACAGGCCCTAGGCAGGGGTGGAGGTGTAGCGGTTATTGTTAGGGAAAGTCTTGAGCCGAGAGAGACCACTGTACCACAGACCACCGGCTGTGAGTCCCTCTGTGTGAAGTGGGGCCTAGGGAGGCAGTTGGACGTGCTGATTGTATACCTGGCTCCCTGCTATGTAACAGCAGCCCTGCCCGAGCTCCTTGAGGTGATCGCCGAGATGGCGGTTGAGACCCCCAGGCTGGTTGTCATGGGGGACTTTAACCTGCCATCAGTAGGCGAATCATCAGAGGCAGCTCGGGAGTTCATGGCCTCCATGAGGGCCATGGAGCTGACCAAAGTAATTCATGGCCCCACGCACGAAGGAGGACACACGCTGGACTTAATTTTTGTCTCTGGTCAGTGGAAGAGTGATCTGGGTATAGGCGACGTAGCTATCATACCCGTCATGGTCAGACCACTCACTTCTCCGGCTCGACTTTCCGATCGCCACACCCCACCGCGGAACCGGATTCACCTATATGGTTCCGCCCCAAGCGCCTGATGGACCCGGATAGGTTCCAGACGGTGCTTGGGCCATTACCTGTGTCCTTGACCTGCGCCCCGACTGAGGACCTGGTGGCCGCATGGAATACTGCGGCCACGGGGGCCTTGGATCGGGTCGCGCCCTTGCGGCCTCTCCTGCGGCGACGAGTCACCCAGGCTCCCTGGTTTACCGAGGAGCTGAGGGGGATGAAGCGCCACAAGAGACGCCTAGAGAGGAGATGGAGATCCACACGGTCTGAATCTGACCGAACACAGGTGAGAGCCCATTTACGGACTTACCTTGTGGCGCTGAGAGTGGCCAAACGCCATCATTGTGCCACTCTCATAGCATCCGCAGATAACCGCCCTGCCGCCCTGTTTAGGGTGACCCGTTCCCTCCTTCAACAGAGGGTGCGGGAAGCCCCATTACAGGGTAGAGCAGAGGAATTTGTGATTTATCTGCAGGAGAAAATCGCTCAGATCCATAACGAGCTAGTCTCCATTGATGGCCCAGTGGGAGTGCACGAGGCGGATCTTGGTTGGGAGGAGTTCGACTCTGTTACTTCCGAGGATATGGACAGGTTACGTGGGCGACTGCAAGCCACCACGTTTATTGGACCCGTGTCCTTCCTGGCTTGTACTGGCATCCTGGGAGGTGACATGAGGCTGGCTCCAAGAGGTTGTCAACGCTACCTAGGGTAGTCTCTTTTTAGATTGGGGTTAGTTTTAATATGGGATTTTAGCGCAGGGTTAGTTAGTTTAATTTCATTTTATTATTGTATACTGTTTGTATTTTATATGTATTTTAAATTCCCTGTGCCCCGCCTCGAGTCCCTTCTGGGAGAGAGAGTGGGTTATAAATTAAATTATTATTATTATTATTATTATTCTTTAAGCGAGGGTTTCTCAGTTGGGCTGAGAGAGAGGGACTAGCCCAAGATCTCCCATTTGGTTTCATGCCTAAAGTGGGACTAGAACTCACACCTTCCTTCCCTTTGACTGACCCCTCTGTTTACAAGATGATGTGTGGTTAGCATTCATAAGGTAACAAATGGAGTCTACTGCACCCCCCATATTATACAGTACTAAGCATATTATATACTGCATTATACTAAAAACTAAGCATCTTTGTACAAATGTTATTTTTTACCAGTTCTCATATATTTGAAGAATAGATCAACATCAAATAAGATTTGCCTTTCAAGGAAAGATGTAATCAGGGAAAAGTAATATAGTACCTTATATTGTTTATATTTTCTGATTACTTTGCAGTGGGATGAATTGTGCTAATATTTTATATAGTCATCAAGGGTCTTCATAAAAACTGACAAATGGTCAGACTATATATCTCTAGATACCTGTAACTCTACTGAAATTGTACTGAGTAGATACATTTTACCTGTTTTCCTTTTGTGTGTTCTGGAGACTTTAGATGCTGCTGAACAGAACTGTGTAATGCAGGAACATAGACACTGCATGCAGAGCAAAGTACAGTCTCAACTTTCATCATATGATCATCAGCCGTAACACCTAGTAAAGGCATAACAGATTCTGAGATTTGGTCAAAAATAAAACAATAAGGATTCAATATATAAAAATGAAGCAATATGGATTTTCAATGTTAAAAAGGGGACAGCCAAATGGGGAAAATTTCCAAGTATTCAATTACTGCATAATATAACAAGGGGGCATTAGAGGAAGAAATTACATATAGGTAACTCCTCACAACTGTAATTGGGACCAAAATTTACACTGCTAAATGCAGCTGTGAAGTGTGTAACATGACCACACATTTACAACAGCAATCCAGCCAGTCTTGATTACCATCAATAAGTGAGGATTTCAGGACATTAAGCTAGCACCTCCTTGTTTCTTCCTGCTTGCTTCCAACAAGCAAAGGCAACAGAGAAGCCTACAGAAAGCTACAAGTCCTGGGTGGTTCACCAGAAGACCAGCAGGTGTGTAAGTGGCTGCTGCGGTACAAGCATGGCCAGATGTGGATGCTGCCTAGTGGGCACTATGGAATACGGGCATGCATGCACTACAGAGTATCAGATCTCCCTGATCTCATACTCCACAGCCAGGCTCCAGCAAGAGTGGGAACAATTTGCTAGCTTCCCAGTTGACTTTGCTTGAGGAAGTCAATGGGGAAAATCATAAATGATAATCATAAATGATGATTGCAGGATGCTGCAACTTTTGTGTAAATCAGTTGCCAAGTAGTTTGTGATCAAGTGACTGCATGGGTGCTGAGACAGAGTTGGAACTCTGAAAATCTATCATAGGTCCCACTTGTTCAGCTCCTTTGTAACCTTTGAACGGCTATTGAATGAGTGGTTATTAACCATCTGCAGTGAGAATGAGAGCCTTATTGTGGTCTGTCCACTTGCTGATAATAGAATCAAGAGACAAATATTCAAAACAATGCACTAGTATGCTCCATACAACTATAAAATGTATGAGTGATCCCCAAATTTATTCTATACAGCTGTGCTTAATTTTTCAGGACTTCTCCCTCACACTCTGAATTCTAAAACCTGCTAATTTTAAGTTTCAAAAACAGGTTCAGATTTCTAATTTTTCCTTCATGTGAATTAGACAGATAAGAACCAATGAATCTTACATGACATTTTTCAAATCCTTAGAAGCCCAAAGTTCTAAAACTAAGTTGGAAGAAAAAAAATAAATTGTTTATTCTTGCTTCCTAATAAGTGACCAAGATTTTACAATTTGACCTTCCAGCATACTGAGTCTATATAGGCTAGAACAGCAGTGTTGAAGCAGAACACCTATTTTCATAGGCTACTTGCCTTCCATTACATCTTTTTCAGTTATCTGAGCAGCTTCCATTTGGCTTGTAGTCTGCTGTTTACGCATAGCCGTCTTCTTAAATTTATTCACCATGCACTCCTAAAACAGAAATTAATATAATGTTGGAGAAATTGTAAATTATTTTCACTTATTCCCCATTTCATCTCCTACATTGTGGAATTCTAGATTCAACAGTTATGATTCAAATAACTATGAAATTAGGGATAGAAGAATATAATTTTTTGCAATACTGGACTCCTGTTCTCTTCATTGCCCACCTTGAAAAATATTACATAAATTGTTTCCACAACAGAATACAGGAAAAACCTCAAAAATTTCACAGCCAGAATAAGGCACGTTTACAAATCGCAGTAACAAAAGGCTCTCAGCTTTGTGGCTAGGAATAGACCTGGCAATCCTATCAATGATAGACTATGATCAAATGGCACTATGAAGAATATAAAGGTAAAAATGTACGCCTAAATAACCAACCAAGCATTGGATTTAGCAATGAGATGAAGGGTATGAGAAGGGAGAAAGTGAATTTATCATCTGAGCTCAATTTCAGGAAATAAATGTTTTAGAATGACATTAGAAGATCAAACATTTTCAACACGTGTACAATGAACCTCATCGTTTAAAACAGGGGTAGTCAACCTTTTTATACCTACCACCCACTTTTGTATCTCTGTTAGAAGTAAAATTTTCTAACCGCCCACCAGTTCCACAGTAATGGTGATTTATAAAGTAGGGAAGTCAATTAAATTTTAAAAAGGAAAGTGCTTCAGAATCAGACAAAACCCCTACCGCCCACCATGAAAGCTGGAATGCCCACTAGTGGGCGGTAGGGACCAGGTTGACTACCACTGATTTAAAAGCACAATGTAGAAATATTTCTTAAACAGATAATAGCTATGCTTGGCTTTACACCAGTCTTTATTGTTTATGATGATGTTTTTTAACCCGGAAGATTAAACTGTTAATTGAACTAGTTAGCTGAATTTACAGAATTAAAATAGTTACTCACATGCAGAAACTCCATCACAACTTTGTCAAATTTGGTCTGTTTCCGAATATGCTCTAAAGTCTCCTGGTGAACAGCACTTTCAAGATGAGCTTCAATGTCTTTCTCTTCAAAGGTTCGAAATTTACAGAATGAGCAGGTGAATGCCATTCTAACAGAAGATACAGGCACATTGTCAGTGCATCATGTAGAAAGTTTAATGGAATCAAGAGAACTAGATAGTCCAATTAATGAAATTATCTTATTAAGCATTTAAACACTAATGAAAATGCATCCCTGTACTTAAACATCTTTCAACTATATGACAAATGTAGCCATCATTTATTTATTGATTTGATTTGATTTGTATACTGCCCTTTCTCCCATAAGGACTCAGGGCAGTGCATAGGGAAAATAAAAGGTACATTTAAATACAGTCAATAGATAAATTTAAAGTTAAATTAAATAAATTTAACCTGAGTTAGAATAAACTTTAAGAAAACCCTATTAAAATGATAGTAAAAACAAACTATGCCATGAATGAGATTATGAGTTAGTGTTTTAAAGATCACAGCAAGTTTATGGACAAAGTGAAATTTGAATCTAAAATTTCCTGTCTCAAACCTTTATCTACCATACTAGCTTATAAAGCAAAATAAAACTGTGTAATGTGTGTGTGTTTTTTTTAAAGAGGGTTAGTTAGTCTGAACTGTAAGAAACCAGACAACCACCAGATGGCACCAGAAGGCTAGAATTTTCTTCTCTCTTTGCTATCTGGATTTTTACAGATCAGATCTAACAGCATCAGAAAAAAAGTACCGTTGACAAAACGACTCTTCACTATTTAATCTAAATAATTATTAAGATGACTCCTCCAGATGGCTTACGGGCATTCTATTCTTGTCAAAGATTTCTTGGGGATTTCAAAATATTTCCTGCATACAATGGCTTATTATGCCCATAAATCACCCTTCCCTACCCCCAGCAAAACCCCAGATATATGCAGGCATGATAGAATAAGTACTGAGATTTGAATAGACAACACCATGAAACAAACAGAACCAAGGCAGTTTAGAGCAAGTATTATTGTTATGATACATGCCCATCAATTATGGGTGGAACAAATTCACATCATTTCCACCACAAACCTGTAACCATCACCATACTTTTCACTATTTTTCTCTCTCCTACGCCTTTGCTTCTCTCTTCTTGCCTCAATTCGACGTTTTTCTTCCTCTTCATTTTTTACTTCTGGCTTGACGCCTAAAACAATTAAGAATTAAATAAATACTTAGGTTCTAGACTTTAAACCAAGGGAAAATTTGAACTTACCCTACTAACTTCAGCATTATTTAGAATCTCATAATGAGGGATAATTTATGCCATGTGGGATGATGGCATCTATTACGATGCTGTTAAAAGGAAGAAATGCAATTTTTAACACTTTGTGATACATGTTATGTTTAAGGGCCATATTCACAGGAATAATATCTAGAATTGAAGCCCAGCCTTAATGTGCCAAAATAATACAGGCACTAAGTAAATGCTGAGAATAACAATGGGAGATCGCCTCAATTGGTGGGGCTATAATTACCATAATGCTTATTGTTAGATAAAATTTGTTAAAACTAAATATTTGCCGGTTTTATTGTGAAGACAGCTTGCAGAAACAGACAAGAAAATCCATGTAAGATAACCCAAAACAAAACAAAACGGGGAACTTCTGCTGTGACATAGCCCTACGTAACCTGGGACCAGGCTACCTGAGGATCTGTCTCTAACCACAGCTACCTGTTCCACCAGGTCCAGCAGGAAGGGTGTGCTCAAAGTCCTGTCTACTAAAGAGGTCCATTTGACAGGACCCAAACAATTTGCCCTTTCTACTGTGGTTCTCACCCTGTGGAACATCATCCCCCATTAAGGTGAGGTTAGTCCCATCCTTGTTAGCCTTTTGGAACAACCTGCAAATATGTTTTTCAGCACATATGGAGATCCCTTGGTTGTATTATGTCTAATGGGATGTTTTTATCTTGCATGCTTGCTTTTATTTTTGAAATGTTTTTATGGTTGTGTTAGTTGTATGCTGCTAGTTGTATGCTGTTAGTTGTATGTTGCCCAGTCTTACATTCGGTGAGATGGACAGCTCTATAAAAATTTGTTAAATAAATAAATCAGAAATAGACGTCCTAATTTTCCCTACCTGGCTAGGGGAAATCAACATTAAAATGTATAACATTCCTTATTTTTCTAAACATCTGATTGCATGCCAGAAAGGGAGGCAAGCTTCTAGTCCATATGTCAAATGGGGGTTTATTTGTCAATCTGGACATGATTTTCAAGCAGCCAAACGGCTGTTCCCTCTTACTTGTCACTTTGAAATAAAAGTCTACCTTGTTAAAAACAGGTATTAAATCAGCTATCAAATTTCCCAATTGACAAAACCATCTAATGTGGAAATAATAATTACAGCATTACACAAATATTTTGGGAAATGACTTTACAACTTCCATTATCTAGGCATGAGCAGAAAGAATATGAATCTAACAGCAGAGAAATTGGGAAGGCTTTCTGATTCCCATTGGTTGAACAAGAGACACATAGCTCTATCAACTATCACAAATTGTAGTTGAAATTAAGAAAGTTTAGGATGACCAATACTTCAACTTACGATCACATTTGAGCCTAAAATTTCTGTTGCTAAGGCAGATGTTAAATGAGTTTTGCCCTATTCTACAACCTTTCTTCCTACAGCAGTTAAGTTAATCACTGCAGTTTTTCAGTTAGTACCATGGTTGTTTAATGAATCTGGCTTCCCCATTTACTCAAAAGTTCGCAAAACGTGATCCCGTGACCCCAGAGCATTTGGGTCAAGCGTCTGAATTTTGATCATGTGACCATGGGGATGCTGCAATGGTCGTAAGTGTAAAAATGCAATCATGTCACTTTTTTTCAGTGCCATTGTAACTTTGAACAGTCACCAAACGAACTTCTCTATAAGTTGAGTGCTCTCGGTACTGAATTTGTTGTGGAAAAATTTTGAGTTTTGTTTCATTTCAATATACAAACAAATTGAAGGACCTACAATTCTTTAGTATTAAGAATCTGTATCTTACATCAGGTTTTAGTTAACGAGCCTTCAATTCCTTTTAGAAGATAAGAGAGATACATATGCCTGCCTGGTCATATACTGCAACCTGTAGCAGTAAAAGCACTCTATTTTACAGAACAAACAGCTCCACTCTAAAGCGATGTCTAAGTCTAAGCACTATTGTTATAATTAGCATATGTAACCTAGCCCAAGCACAGGGAACTGCTAACCTAAAAACCTTAGTGCCCCTAGAGATTTTGAATCCAGCCTGCAGCCTTACAATTTTTTCTGTAACTCTAAATAGAATAGAATTCTTTATTGGCCAAGTGTGATTGGACACACAAGGAATTTGTCTTTGGTGAATATGCTCAGTGTACAGAAATATATATATATATATATATATATATATATATATATATATATATATATATATATATATATATATATATATATATATATATATATATATATATTTCATAGGATACTAAATAAGCAATCAAATCGTACTAGGAAACTAAATAAAACAATATAAAACGTGAACAGGTTATAGTCAGTGGTGAGATTCAGCCAGTTCGCACCAGTTCGGAAGAACCATCTCTTTGTGGACTTCTGCGAATTGGCTGAAGTCAAGCCAGCCTGCCTGCAGATTCCAGTAGCTCACACACACCTCAGATGTTCCTGTGCGTTTGTAATTAACCAAAGGGAAAAGGAAGAAATAACCATATAGCCATTTCCTCAGCAGAAAAATTCTAGCCCCTTTAAAACTCAGGAGGGGAAATAAAGTGGGAGGGGGGGGGTTCTTTCTCTCCCTTCAGTTAATAGCTCCTGGCAAATAGCCAAGAACCATTTAATAGGCAAATACTTAGTTGTGATAAAACCGCAGGAATGCAGTCAGCACAGAAACAATAGGAATTTACAGATCATACAGATTAACAGAGTTGAAAGGGACTTTGTAGCTCATCTAATCCAACCCCCTGCCCAAGCAGAAGACCCTACACAATTTCTGACAAATGGCAGTCTAATCTCTTCGTGAAAGCCTCCAGTGATGAAGCTCCCACAACTTTAGAAAGCAAGCTGTTCCATTGGTTGATTGTTCTCACTGTCAGAAAATTTCTCCTTATTTCTAAGTTGACTCTCTTCTTGTTCTTGACATGATTAGACTAGGGAAGGAGTTTTTAAAATGTTAATGTAGAGCAGAAGTTTCTTGTCAGAGTTCTTATGTCTTTTTAAATACACATTCTAATTAGTAGAATTGATTTTATTGATTTGGAATAGAGTGGCAATGCTGTTTCTATCTTTATGTACTTTGATCCTGTATTCTCAGCATTGAAGAGTTAGCTTACAGCATTAGACTGTAAAGATTTCAAATGATCTTGTAACTGTGTTGCTTGTGTGTGATGGAGCATCCACAACTTCTGAAGGCAATATATTTCATCGGTTGATTGGTCTCACCCTTATTTGAATTCCAGCACTGGTAATAGTCGTAAGTAGGAGGAGATAGGTAATAGGAAGGATAAGAATAGTAACACAGCCCTACTACGTAGTTTGACAGTGTTGTGGGAATTATTTTTTTAGCAGAATGATGGCATTTGGAGGGAAACTGTCCTTATGTCTAGTCCTCGTGTGCAGTGCCCTATAGCGTCGTTTTGAGGGTAGAAGTTGAAACAATTTATGTCCAGGATGTGAGGAGTCTGTGGATATTTTCACAGCCCTCCTTCTGACTAGTGCAGTATACAGATCCTCGATGGAAGGCAGGTTGGTAGCAATTGTGGAGGGGTGTGTGGAGGGGGTTGAAATTTGAATTATCCGTTGAAGTCTGTGTCTGTCTTGTTTGGTAGAAGAGCCAAAATAGACAGTTATAGAGGTACAGATGACAGTGTCAATAATTCAAGAACTCAATCAGCAGCTCCTTGGGCAGCTTGACCTTTCTGAGTTGGCGCAGAAAGAACATTCTTTGTTGTGGTTTTTCAATGATGTTTTTGATGTTAGGTGTCCATTTTAAATCTTGAAACATGACAGAACCTAGAAAGGTGAATGTCTTTCTATTAATATCTATGATTTGTATGATCCTGTGTTGTCTAGTATTGTAAGAGGTGGTAGTATAGGAGGGTTTCTCCTAAAATCAATCATAATTTCTATGGTTTTGAGTGTGTTTAGTCCAAGATCGTTCCGGTCACACCACAAGGCTTGTTCAACCTCCCATCTGTATGCAGAATCGTCATTGTCTCAAATGAGATCACTGTTCTATCATCTGCAAACTTCAGTACTTTAACACAGGGATCTTTTGAGATGCAGTCATTGGTATATAGAGAGAAGTGGAGAGAGCACACAGCACTTGGGGGGCAAGGGTCTGTGCTAATTGTACAGGTATCTGATGTGATTTTGCCTAGCTTCACCTGCTGCTTCCTGTCTGTTAGGAAGCTTATGATAGATCCATTTACAAGTGTGGTCAAGTACCGCCAGGTTCTTGGACATTCAAGATGTTGTAGAATATAATGCAGAGCCATATTAACAGCATCATCTATCGATCTATTTGCTCGGTAGGCAAATTGCAAAGGGTCTAACAGTGGATCCATTATAGTTTTCAGGTGGGCAAGCAATAGCCTTTCAAAGGTTTTCATAACTACAGATGTTAGAGCAACCGGTCTGAAGTTATTCAGTTTCTTGATGGAGGGTTTCTTCAGCAATGGGATGATAGTAAAGGATTTGAAGCAAGAAGGAACAAAGCACATCTCTAGTGATTTATTAATGATGCAGGTGAAAATGGGGGCCAGTTGGTCATCATACGTTTTTAAGCAAGGAGGAGTTATCTTGTCTGGGCCTGGTGCCTTTCCCGGCTTCTGTCTGTGAAATAGACCTTGCATCTCAATTTCTGTAATCACCAGAGGCGGCGGGCCCAGTGGGATGGGGTCAGCTGTAGGAGGCTTGGCTGTTGTTGGTGTGTCTGAGATGGAGTTTGTGGATAGGTGGCAGTAGTTTTCTCTCAAACCTACAGTAAAACACATTCAGGTCATCTGCCAGTTGTTGATTTCCTTCAGCATGGGAAGGTGGTTTGCTGTAACCAGTGATATTTTTAAGAGTTTTCCACATGTTTGCTGGTTCATTTGTTGAGAACTGACTTCTTAGCTTTCAGAGTAGCTTCTTTTTGCTGCTCTGATCTCCCCTTTTAATACATTTCTGGCCTGACTATGCAGCATTCTATTGCATTTTTTGTAGGCTTCCTCTTTGATATGATGTAGCTGCTTAAGTTTAGCTGTGAATCAAGGTTTGCTGTTACTGTACATTAGCAAGTTTCTGGTTGGCACGCAGGTCTTCACAAAAACTGACATATGATGTTACAGCTTCTGTGAGTTCATCCACGTCTGCAGAGAAATCTTCGAAAACATTCCAGTCAGTGCAGTCAAAGCAAGCCTGTAGCTTTAGCTTTCCCTCCTCAGTCCAAGACCTCACTGATTTAATTGTTGACTTCATGGTTTTAAGTCTTTGTCTATAAGCAGGTACAAGGTGAATCATGCAATGATCAGAATGTCCCACAGCTGCTTGTGGTAAAGGCCGATAAGCACCTTTTAATGTTGTGTGGCAATGGTCTAAAGTATTCTTGCCTCTAGTGGGACAATTGACATGCTGAAAATATTTTGGTAGCTTTTTCCTTAAGTTAGCACTGTTGAAATCTCCTAACACAGTGAGTAGTGAATCTGGATATTTAACTTCAGCCCACAAAATCTGGTCAGCTAGAGTTCGTAATGCATTGTTTACACAAGCTTGTGGAGAAACATACACAGCAATTAGGAGACATGAGGAAAACTCTTGTGGAGAATAAAATGGTTTGCAATTGATAATCAAATAATTAAAGTACCATTACCTAAAATTCCCGCTTTACCCCTTCTTTGCCTCCGGTGTTTCTTCTTGTTTTCATTTATCCATTGCTCAGAGGAAGTTGCTTCTTCCTGTATTAGAATCTCTTCTGCATTTGTAAAGACAGGGGGGGTGTGGTGATAGAAAGCTGCCCATTAAAGAAACATTGCTGATGCTTAGCAGTTGGTCTCTTGAGTATGAAATCCATAGTGAATCACAGATAATGATTAAAAAAAAACCAGCAAAACTTAAACGACTTATCAAAATAAAAACAAACTACTATTTAAGTGGGACATAATTTTAATCCTAACAAGTGACCAAGAAAATTCTATGGGGGGTGGGGGGGAGTAAGGGGAAGAAAGGAATAAGCCATGATCCACCACCAACTCTGCTTAACTTTACAACACAGTCCAACACTTTTTCTCCCTCCTGTGATCATGGAGCTTGATAATAAAAAGGAGATGATTCTCCACCACTGTTCTAACCCCTGCCACCCAGAAACATCCCCAATACCCTCCAAAATACTCCATAGGGATGCAATGTTGCATCTTACCTCTGAAGTTCAAAGAGTATGCAAATGAAATCCTGTTTAATTTCTTTGTAAGTTATTTGCTTGACTTCTGCAGAGACACATTGGGTTTCAAGCTCAGCAGACAACTTTAAATCCTAGTCTAGCACAGACCTGGAGAAGGGATGTTCAAGTCCATATATGAACTTGATAGCTTTATTTGGAGAGCTGAGATTGAAACATGTAAATAATTGCTAAAGTACCATTACCTAATAGATCTACAGACATACTGGTAGACTAAACGAACTTTAAATCTGAAAATGATACAATTGGAGGGAGAAATAAATCCACTTAGCTTCATTATTAAGAATAGGTGCAGATTTTTATCGGTGCAAGATAGTTTAATGGAAAGCTTATTACACAATATGTCCACAATTTTTCAAAACAAGAAACTTATATGTAATAAATTTCCAGCACACCTCATATCATACAGATTACATACAACAACAAAGCATAACAGGGGAAAAGAAGTTTAGGATCAAATTTCAATTTCAGATGTTTTCTTACCATACTTGTGGGCTGCAAAATATGTTTTAGCAACTGAAGCATTTAGAAAAAGTTTTAATAAGCAGCAGTCATTTTTTTTGCAAACTTCAGCTGGTAATTGGACTACTTTCAAATCAATACCTGATAAAATTCTCAGGAACTAAAAAGTAAGGATCCTCAGTATATCACAAGCAAGAGATGATTTATCTGACACATTAATTGATCTCAGTTACCTAAACAATCAACTTGAACCCATAAAGATACTGCAAGAAATAGCACAATTATATAAAGCTTTTATATAAAGGTATTTCACCAGGTGAAACTGAAAAGACCTGTTATTTTTCAGTGAAACCAAGTCTAGACTAATTCAATTTTTTTTGCTAAACACCTCTTCAAAGCTTTTACGGTTCCTGTTTTAGTTTTGTTCAAAATATATTTAAATATTTACTAGAAATTCAGACTTCAAAATAGGAGATAGTCCTTGACTTACAACAGTTCATTTAATGACTGTTGAAAGTTATAATGGGCATTGTGAAAAGTGACTGATGACAATTGTTCACACTTATGACCATTGCAGCATCCCCATGGTCACGTGATTTACATTCAGATGCTTGACAACTTGTTCATATTTATGGCAGCTGAGGTCCTGGAGTTATGTGATCCCTTTTGCAGCCTTCTCAGATGCAAAGTCAATGGGGAAGCCAGATTCACTTAACAACCATGTTACTAATTAAACAATTGCAATGATTTACTTAACAACTGTGGCAAGAAAGATCATAATATGAAGCAAAATTTACTTAACAAATGTCTTGTTTGACAACAGAAATTTTGGGCTCAACTGTGGTCATAATTCGAGGACTACCCTGTTTTCCCAAAAATAAGACCTCCCTGGATAATAAGCCCAATAGGGTTTTTGAGAGCATGCGCTAAAATAAGCCCTCCCAAAAAATATTGCAACACAGTAACAGCCATGAGGTGACCACATTCGCTTCCGCCTGCATCTCAAAAATAATAAGACATCCCCAAAAATAAGGCCAAGTGCTTATTTTGGGGATCAAAAGAAAATAAGACCCTGTCTTATTTTCAGGGAAACATGGTATCTGTCTATGGCCTATATCTGGGTTACAATTTGTTCTATCCTCTTTTATTTAGCCTGTTCATTGATATTAGCCTGCAGTATTGCAGGCTAACTCTGCCAACTGCCAGCAGTTCATTCCTGACCAGCTCAAGGTTGACTCAGCCTTCCATACTTCTGTGGTCAGTAAATGAGAACCCATATTGTTGGGGGCAACATTTTAATTCTGTAAATTGCTTAGAAAGAGCTGTAAAGCACTATAAACAGTATATAAGGCTAACTGCTATTGCTATATTATCAATACTTTATTAGTATAAAAAGCACTATGACAATTTTTTTCCTCAAATTTCATAACACAAATCACAACTTTTTGGTGCATCCAATCAATAATTATTTAAAGTATAAAAACCCATGCAAAAAATCATTCACTGGCATGTCACTTGGGTCCTCCTTAAAAGCATATAATTCTGGATGAATTTCAATAATAATGAAATTGTGCAGAGAATATGTTAAATTTGGGAGGACTATTATTTTGTGAATAACAGCCCTATAGCATCTCATGTAGCAAGTAGTCTTCACAATAAAAAGTCAGAAAATAATTATATATATATAAACAGATTAAATTTCCTTAATCAAGAGTATAGTATATAGGCACAAAGTTTGTGAAATATCTTGTAATTATCTTTCAACAAATTTAATTTGTGCCACCAAGGTCAATCCCTATGAACAACTGGTAACAGAAGGGGAGCTTTGAGGCTTGAAAATGAGGAACAGCAATGCATTATAAATGTATCCTCTCAGAAAATATTAAATAGAGCTGTAATTCACATCTTTCGTTCAATTACTTACTAGGTTTGTTTTGGTTCATCTTCACATTAGGTTTTGTCAGTTTGGGTTTCTTGATAAATGTCCCACCTGGTTTATTATACGGCTGCTGTATCATTTTTCTCTTTATTCCTCGTGCAGCTACTGCTGCAGAACTGGGTTTGTTATGATAGTCTACCACAATTCCAGGTCTATGCATGCCTCCAAAGTCTCCCATATACTGTAAATAGGTGAAGACCAAGTATTAGAAAACGATATGGCTGACCATAAACAAACTAGCTTATATAAAAACATATTTTAAAATATTTTAACTCAAGAAAAAATGCAATACTAGTCAGTTAACACACATCAGGATTGCAAACTGTTTAGTTTTTAAAATATTTGACTTAAAGTGTTTATATCAAATGGATTTCTGCTTATTCAAAATCATTGGTCCAGACTATGAGCCTTGTTAGAATTTTACCCAGATTCATTCTCAGGATTCTCCAAATAATGCCCCAAACCAGTGGGTTCTCAACCTGTGGGTCGGGACCCCTTTGGGCATCGAACGACCTTTTCACAGGGGTCGCCTAAAAAAAACACATATTTTCGATGATCTTAGGAACCGAGACACCGATTTTATGGTTGGGGGTCACCACAACATGAGGAACTGTATTAAAGGGTCGCAGCATTGGGAAGAATTATAATACAAGAATGCAAATGTAAAACTTAGGGAAAAATAGAAAATAATCATAATCATCTGTCTGAAATTTTCATAGTTTCTTTCACTATGATTAAAAAGTTTTAAAATCTTTTGGTTTAAAATCTGCTCATTGAATATGTATGTAAGATTTTCTGTGTAAAATATTGCCTATATTTAAAATTTGTTAATATCCAGATATATTTTTTTCTCTTTACAACTGTAATGGGATTCCAATTTCATTTATGAAACTTTTTGCTTATATAAAATAGATTTTGAGGTAGCATATCTCATATATTCCTATTTTCACTAAACAGTAATTTCCAAGTAAATACACATAGAATTTTTATGTGAGTCACGGATTTTAAGATTTATATATTATAAATATGTAAAATAGCCCTGTATTAAAGCAGTTAATTTCATAAAATGTCTTTTCTTTTCCCTCTCATATAACAAGTAAACCTAATACAATGCATGACATATTAAAACTGATTAGAAATCTTCAATCTTCAATCAGTTCAGTCAACCAGCAGCTTGTGTGTGTGTATCCATCCCCATGTTGAGATAATTGCGTAGTGAATGTAATCTCAATGATTTTTTAAAAAACTATTAATTATATCAGAATGAATGAGCAAAATAAAATATTAGCTCCTCTTAGATCAAATTCTTTCAAAAGGAAAAAATAAAGTTTAGAATATCAATAAAGTGGTAAAAAAATCTCTAATCCTAATTTGGACATCTATCTTATTTTAGAACCTACATGATTGAATTCAGTGATATTAAGGCACTGAATTATAGAACAAACTGAAGAAAAGGAATGAGTATACTAGTTATAATTTAGGCTCCTAAATTATCTGTAATATTTACTTGAAAGTTAGTAGCACTTACTTCTGAATAAACACACACAAGATTTTACTATTTACTGTCAGTAATATAGGCTCATCTGACTGGATGAGTGAAATTATATAAGCAGAAATGAGTAAACTGCCATAAATATTTAATAGTAAAAGTTAGACATAATAAAGGCAGTATGTCTACACAATATTTCTTTACTTTGAGTAGCATTTATTCCTAGCAGGCCACAATGTGTTAAAGAGATCATTATACTAAACAAATCCATGCATATGTTCTATATGTCACTTTGTAACAAACTGAGCTCTAGTAAATAACAGTCTAGCAATATTCTCACCCTGCATATTACATACATCAAAGGACACTTTCTAGGTGATGTAGATTTGCACGAGCAAATATTTTCAGAATCTATTAAAGGTGCAATGCATTTCACATAAATAAGCAGTTTCTTTCTTAAAGTAGTTAGTTCTTAAGAGTAACATTAAGCTCAAGAAAAGGGGAAACTAATCAATACTGTTTACAGACTAAACAAATCATCTTATTCCTTTATCAACAAATTATAGAACGATTACTAGGGTTCCTAGGTCTATGGATTAAATGCCAATTGTACCCTTCAGAGGTATGATTACATGGATAAATCAATTAAAATATAATAAGCATGCAGAAAACTTTAAAAATATTCCAGTCTACATTTAATCCTGCAATCTACTTTAAACTTGTAATTGTTTTCTTAAGGCCAACTTCTTGAAATTTAATATTTAAAAAGTTTTAAGAGAGCATCTATTAATGATCAACTGAAATGAAACTCTATATAAATTCAGATATAAAATTATAAAGCAAGTTAATGGGACATCATCTTATAACTTGAATCTTCTGAAGTTTAAGATGCTGTTAGTGATGTTTTGATTTGGTAGGGTAATATTTGATATTTGTTAATAATCTTTGAATTGTTCCTTTGAACATGCACTAAAACATTAGATCCAGCATGTGAGCGCATCTAGTACAATACAACAGTTGACTAACATAGTTGAGTACAGTGTTACCTTTCCTTCAGCATGAACAATTCTGATGATATCCCTTTAACAATGGTTTGAAATTATCTTTTTTAATGCTTGAATGTATTAAATCTTCCCTTCCATGTAAGTCTAAGTGACCTTAAAGTAAGCTAAAATTGGGTACAAAGAACTAATTGCTTCTTGCCTCAACAAAATCTGTTTTGTGGCATTTATCCTTTAAAATAAATAGTATACATACATTGCACCTTTAACCTACTTAAAACGAAAAAAGGTTCTAATTAACCTTTACAAAGTTTCAAGACTTCTCCCACTAGCCAAGATGCTAGTGTTAACAAGGAAAAATGCAATTCCTTTTAACCCCTTTTAGACCAAACCCAATGCCTTAATATTCACTTTTCATAAAAAAAAGTGATTTGATAAAACCTTAGCAACTAATCTTATAGTACTTTTACTTGTGTAAATGAAGAGAGAGACAGGGTACTAAGTTCTGGGTAAACACCAAACCGGATTGGAAGGTCATCAACCCTAACAGTTTGGCAAAAACTGCAGTGTGATATACAGTGCTTTTGTTTTAATGCTATGGTCTTGAAAGGGTTTAAAAGAGTGACTAGTGAAAAGAATCTGAAAAGATTCTGTACTTACTCCTCGGCCACGGCCTCTGCCTGTTGATGGTCCTCCAAAAGCATCATAGTTTCTGCTTCCAAATCCACTGTCAGGATAAGCAGGCGTTCCTCTCCCCCGAGAGCCTACAGGTGCAGGCTTCATGTGGGGTGAAGAAAAACTGCTGTAGGAAGAGTAAGTCTCTCTTCCTCTGTCCTCCATAAACCCAGGCCTCAATTTTGAGCGTGAGTAAGGTGCTTCCCAGCTAGACCCGCCCTGGCTTCTACCTCCGAAAGAGTCAAGGCTATTCCGGTAGTTGCTGTCAAATCGACCACCATAACTACCTCCGAAGCGGCTTTGTTCGGGCTCATTATAACCATAGCCAGATCTGTACAGATCTCGCCCACCCAGAGAAGACCCGGAGTCATAAGACTCATAAGGTCCAAACCTGGAAAAGTTGCAGTGAGGAAAAAAAAAGTAAGCTTACTAAAGTTAAACATTTCAAAAGACAAGTTATCAGTTGACATTTATCAACTAAAATCAATGTATATTTTACTTTGGTAGGGTTTGCTTTGATTAGGGCTGGGCATTTCCATGCTGTGATCAGACAGAAAGCTATCTGAGTCACTTTTCAGATAAAAATATTAAAAATCAAAATGCCTAAATTTCACTAAATTTAGTTGCTCAAAATTATTATTTCACCTCATTATCGTGCCCAGACCTAGTCTAATGAATGCAGGTACCTGCATATTTTAAAGGTTCATTAAAGTCTTTTGTTTAAAGTCATGCCAAAAACAATTCAATAGCATTTGAAAGACTTTGCTCTCAACTTAGAAGCTGTGACAGTATCAATAATGCAACTATTTTAACTTGCTATTTCAATTGTTCATAGTTGTTATATCTTAAAGAAGAACTCTTAATACTTTTCCTTAACTATGCCTCATCTTCTACTATTACATTTACAATGTATCAGAGAGGAGAGGAGTGGGAAATCTATAGCCCTCCAAATATTGTTGGACATAAGCCACAGAATGAAATGCTAAGAAATGTTAGACTTTGGAAACATTTGGAAGGTTGTAGATTCACCTGCCTCTGTTTGTAGGGAATAAGACAATCACCCTTATAGAAATGAAAAGTCAAAATAAATCTTAAATATTAATGACCCTTGGCACAGAGAAAGGCTGTACATTACATGCAAATACTATATTACCAAAAAGCTGTATGCAGCATTTTAAAAAGATACTAATTGAAGAACAGAAAAAGTGTGCAGGGTAACATCAATGTCATAAACTGCACGGAAATAGGAATTCATTTTCATTCCAAAGTATTAGCTATATTTTAATTCTTAATTAAAGAACTTGAAAAGAAAGTTCAAATACCAATAATTAAAAATCACTATGTGAAAAGGGTAATTTTATCTTGTCTCCAGTTCATACTTTAAATACAAAACTTTCATATTTAAAATGCCAACTACAAAGCAGTCCATTACAACAATAAACTTTTTATATAATGCATACAGTAAATTCCAACCATATTCAGATTACTAAATGGTAGGTACATTTTTCCCAATTCTCAAAATAGTTTACACCAGTGTTAGTTATATTAATTGTTGAAAAACACTGTGCATTTATACAGCTAATTTCCTAATTCTTTAACTATCAATGCCATAAAAAAACTAGAGGATTCGAAATGGTCAACCGTGTTCTCCTTGCTGCCTTCGAAGAATTATGATATGCAAATGAGACTGCAAACAGGTTTAATATATCATAACAGTTATTTTGTTTCAAATGCAGAGTTCTTACAAGAAAGCCAAATTTAGAATTAAATTATGATCTGACGTTAGTAGACATCAACTGCAGGCACAGTGAAAAATCAAACTTTGTCAGAAATACTACTGTAGTGCTAGGAACAATTTTAAAACACTGCACAAAAGTGTGTTTTAGTGTAATTAGTACCTGCCAATAAAATAATCTGGACATGAAAAGCTGTCTACCAATGAATATTCTTGCAAAATATATTATTATTCAAATTAAATTTAAGTGTTCCTTTCAAACGGATTGGGGAAACAAACACAGCAGTTGTGATACAATTAAGATTATTTCAGCTCTAGATTCTGTGCTAATATTTAATTGCTCTGTTTTTAAAGATCGTTTGCTGAAATAGATTTTAAAAGAGATCTGAGATAAAACATGTATGGCAGCATTATATTTCATATAAAAAAATTACTTTAAAATAGGCTACACATTACATTTCTGCATAATAATGCACTATGCCCTGCAATATGCTCAAGGAACACTTAAATTGGATAGAGGTATACTTCAGAATATATTCATATTATCTTTGACATACAAAGCAAATGATTCAGTATTTTACCTGGCAGCGCCACCTCCTCCTCCACCGCTGCCTCCATGGCTTTCCATTCCATATGACTGATTCATATAAGAGTCCATAGCTCTTGGGGCGCTATAGGCACCATGTCCATAGTCACGGTCCATTTCTTTAAAAAAAAGAGAGAGAGAGACATTTAAGATTACTGAACTGTTGCAGATTAGTAAAGTAGGCACTCCTCAATTTAAAACCACAATTGGGACAGAGCTTCTGCTGATAAGCAATGCGGGTGTTAAGTGAGTTGCACCCCATTTTATTGCTATTGTTAAGTGACCCACACACTTGTTAAACAATTCATATGGTCATTAAGTGAATTCAGCTTTTCTCATTGATTTTGCTTATGAGAAGCCCACTGGGAATATCACAAATGCTGATCAGGTGATTCTGGGATCCTGTAACCTTCATAAACATGTGCCAGTTGCCAAAAAACTAAATGTTCACCATATGACTTTGGGGATGCTTTGATATACCATGCAAGGACTGATTGCAAATCACACTTTTCATTGGCATCATAACTTTGGTATTTAAATAAATGGCTGTAAGTTAAGGTCTACCTGAACTCCAGTCCCAAGAACATCTTATAGTAAAGATACCATCTTTACCCCTATAGAGCAAGACCATACAAATTAATCACACAAAGAAAATTCTCTATTCTCTGCTTTCCGGTTCAACTAAGAATGCTAATTTGTAGAAAAGCAGCTAAAAGAGATGGAACTGAGCAAATGAAGCACAAGCATTCCATATTTATTTGTTTCAAAAATAAATTAAAATTTGAGAGAAGAGCCATAGGATGATTAAGGTTTTTGCCCAAAATATTAAAATATTGCTTCTTCCAAGAAGTTCAAGAGTAAA
Source organism: Rhabdophis nuchalis (assembly GCA_039707465.1). NCBI lineage: Eukaryota > Metazoa > Chordata > Lepidosauria > Squamata > Natricidae > Rhabdophis > Rhabdophis nuchalis. The sequence continues at coordinate 90,314,447 of CM077644.1, read as the reverse complement.
TGTTGTTATATGCCTCCTGCGCTACATTTCCCTCAATAAAATATTTCTCATAATTTTAGCTGTTTAAGAATACAGGGTTTAAAATTATGTAGAATTTACTTTTTTAAGTGGGTCTATTGAATGCAAGCTAATCATACTAAACTTAAAAATTTATGACAATCCAAAGTTTAGATCGTTATCTCAGTACACCCAATAAACAGAATTTTGTCAGACTAAACCTTTTATACTTTCCCAAATGAATAGACTCTGGAAAATTCTAGGGAGTCAGTTATCCTAACTATCCTCATCTGTCTCCTATCCAGATCTGGTGAGATGTAACTAGTTTAATATCCACTTCTTAGAATGGGAGGAAAAATAATATATAGGGATTTAAATACTTTTCAACTTCTTACACTGAAATTTATGACTATATTGTTTTTATCACATCATTCATTCATTAATTAATGCATAGCAAATAGAGGTTAGAGGAGGCAGAGCTATGATGGCAAGTTTCTTGTTGAGCTCATTATGATATTTTATATGGTATCTATTTTTATTACACAGAGCAAATAAATTCTGGCCATATAAACTTTAATATATGTATCTATACATTTACCAGCCAAAACTATCAACTATCAACTTCTATAGAAGTATCCTACTGCTTCCATGAAACTACTCAATTACTACAGTATCAGTGAAATGTTTTAATCTCATGAGTTATTTCAACTTTTATTCAGAAGGATTACATATTCATTTGACCATCCTATATAAAATACAGCTAATTTGATAAATTATACCTGAAAAAACTGGTTTCTAGCAACAACAACAAAAAATTATAAATCTCTTTTTATGATAGCAGAAGATGACAACCAGCAGTAAAGGCAAGTTTGTTGCCGAGTGCCCAAAATGCAATCACATGACTTCAGGGATGAGATGTTCCACTATTGGAACTCCAGAACCAGTTCATAAGTATTTTTGGAGGGTGGGGGGTCTGTCATAACTTTGATTGATCGTTAAGCTATGGTCTTTAAGCAATCATTATGTGGCACTGAGTCAGGACTGGTGACAGTGTACAAATATCATTCATATCTATTTGCCACTGATAACAATCAACAGTTCTTCCAAGGATTTCATGTACCACTTTATCTGCCTTTTCCTCCATCATCCGCCACATACATGCCAAAATTTATGCTGATAGATCATTAACTCAAGGGAGAAGTCAGTCTTTATTTTATCTGGGACCTACAGACTAGCTTCCTTGCAATACATAATACAAAGTACTCTACATCCATAATCTGAAGGTACAGTATCTTTTTTCTCACTCTTTCTCAATGTGCAATGTACATATCAATGTATCACCAGTGGAAAAAAACACTGGTTTAAGTATTGTTACAGAATATTCTTATTTTCATGACCCTTTCTACATCTGTCATTACCTTTTCTCCCTAGAATTAAAGTTACTACTTCATCTGAACCAAAGCCTCTATAGGGACTGTTTTTTGAAGGACCATCTTTTCCCAAACACATCTAGCCAACCCACTGGAGTAGGAAGGCAAGGGATGCTATGGGTCCCTCTCCTAAGGAGATACATCTAACAAACTCCAAAAGGGCCCTGCTTCCTTTCTGTGGAACATTACCCACACAGAAAAAACATTGGCCCTCACTTTGACATGCTTTTGCAAGGCCCTAAAGACCTGGTTTTGCCAAGGAGTCTTGGTACTCTAGAGTGTGATGCAGCCCCTCCAGTGGCTTCTTTGATCGAGTCATTGTTGCCGCAGAGGAGTGGGGGAGGGAGTGTTTGTTACAGGTAGTCAACTTACAACAGTTTGCTTAGTTACAACAGCACTGAAAAGTGACTTATGACCATTTTTCACATTTATGACCATTGCTGTGTCCCCATGGTCACATGACTTACATTCGCATGCTTGACAACTGATTCACATTTCTGACAGTTACAGTGTCCCGGAGTCTTGTGATCCCCCTTTTTTTAAAACCGTGGTACTAATTTAAGAACTGCACCAATTCCCTGAACAAATGTGGTGAGAAGAGTCCTAAAGTGGGGCAAAACTCACTTAACAAATGTCCCACTTAACAACATACATTCTGGGCTCAATCGTGGTCATTACATTGAGGACTACCAGTGCCACTTTTCGTTAGAATAGAATAGAATGTGATTGGACACACAAGGAATTTGCTTTTGGTGCAAATGCTCTCACTGTACATACATTCGTTAAGAATCATAAGGTACAGCACTTAATGATAGTCATAGGGTACAAATAAGGAATCAGGAAACAATATCAATATAAATTATATTGGGTTTTTATCTTTGTAAGCGGCCTATATAAATCTATATAAATAAAAATGTAAAATAGTTTGTACGAATCCACTAATCTCAAAAACTACTGAACCGATCTGCTTCAAATTTTGACACAATGTAGCCAAGGACTTCCGATGATAGAATAGCTACTCATTTTGTGCCTAGCACACGTGTATCATGTGCAAGGTAAACATAAGTAAAATGTAGTCACTGAAAATGTTTTAACCTCCCCGTAACTCCTCCCATCCGGCTGATATGTCATGGACACGTAACGGCAGAAAACGGCCTTGCGAACGAACGTTGCCAGTGGCAACGTGGAAAGCAACGCATGCACCTCCCTGTCTGCCTGCAGCCGCTCTCTTCCACACACACACATGCACGCAGGGCCACAGGATCAGAAGCGTCCTAGCCCCGTGTGGCGGGCAGCTCTGAAAGTGCGCCGGCTGCCTCCTCTCAATGAACAGGTGTGGGGGCGGGCGTGGGCAGCACCCGAAGCTGCAGCTACCTAAGCACCCCCGTGATCGTCCGGGCACGGCGCGCCCGCCTCCCTGCCAGCCCCGTGTGGCGGGCCGCTCTGGGGGGTGCGCCTCTGCGGGCGGCTGGTGCTGGTGCCTCCGGGCCCTGCAGCGCCCACCCTCCAGGGTCGCCTGGCGGGCGTGGCGGGCGGGGCAGCCAGGCGCATCTCCACCGGCTCTCTCCGATGGCCACCGAGGTGCACTTTCTGGAGCCGTTGGAGAGACCTGGTGGGGGCATGCCCGGCTGTCCTGCCCGGTGCACCTGCCGGGCGGCCTCAGGGGCTGCGTGTCGCGGGGCTGGGGGCCAGTGGCAGGCGGCACCCGGATGGCCACGCCACTGCGGGAGGAGGCAGCCCTAGCCTCCCCAGCCAACATGCCAGCCTTTTCGCTGCTTGGGGGGGGGGGAGGAGAGGGAGGGAGAGACTGACATACAGAGAGAGACAGAGAAAGGGAGGGGAGAGAGACAGACACACAGAGAGAATGAGTGAGAAAGATAGACAGGCAATCATACACAGAGTGACTGAGATGGGGGAGGAAGGAGAGAGAGAGAGACAGACAGAGAGAATGACAGAGAGGGAGGGAGGAACAGAGGGACAAAGAGACTAATGACTTTGCCCACCACTGCTAGGCACAAGGGAGGGAAGGAGGGGGGCCTGGAGGAGGTTGACTGGGGGGGGGGGTGTCTGGGGAGAGATATTTATTTAGGTACAGGAATATAGAGAGGAAGAAATACAGTAGGTAGTTAGGTAAGTAGAGGAATAAACGAGAGGGATGAATACAGCAGGTAGGTAGATAGGTACAGGTATATAGAGAGAAATACAATAGGTAAGTAAATAGGGAGGTAGGGAGGTAGAGAGGGAAGAATACAGTAGGTAGGTAGGTAGGTAGGTGGATACAGAGAGAGGGGGAAATACGGTAGGTAGGTAGAGGGATAGAGGGGAGAAATACAGTAGGTAGGTAGGTAAGTACAGTGATAGATAGAGAGGGAGAAATACAGTAGGTAGGTAGAGGGATAGATAGAGGGAGAAATACAGTAGGTAGGTAAATAAATAGAGGAATAGATAGGGAGAAAGAAATACAGTAGGTAGATAGGTAGGCAGGTACAGGGATAGATAGGGAGAAATACAATAGGTAGGTAGGGGGATAGATAGATAGGGAGAAACACGGTAGATAGAGGGATAGAAATACAGTAGGTAGGTAGGTTGGGGGTTATACGGTGGTTGTGTGTATGTGTGCAGGTGTAGATATACACACAGATTGGTTGTCCATTTAACCAGACTGGGCCACAGCAACGCGTGGCCGGGTATAGATAGTAAATATAAATATAATTATCTTTTATATTTAAGAAAATATACATTTTCTAAAATCTTTTATTTTTTAACCGTCTGGATAACAGCGGGGGGAAAACCAGGAACAAAATCGAATAGCCGTCGCGTGACAAACGCGGGCAAATTGCGTCCCATCCGCAGGCGAGGAAAAGCAAACCTTTCCTTCGGGTTCGGCTCCGGGGCCCTTCCAGGAAGGCCTCCCTCGCTCCGATTCCTCCCCACGTGGAAAGGACCAGCTTTCCTAGAACTGCAAGGATCACGTGGGCGCCAGGCTTTTTAGCGGGGCCTCCGCACGGAGATCTTACCGTAGGAAACCTTCCTTGCCTCTGTTCAAATTCCAGCCACCCAGATGTGGCCCGAGCTTAAAAAAAACAAACCCTAACGGTCTCTGGGCCGGTGAATAGGTTCGGAATAGGTTTCTACGAGGGTCTTCGTCGCCATCAGTTACTACGCCATTCCAGAAAACCACGCCCGTTGTCGTTTCCCCCCCCCCCCCCTCCCAATATGACTAATGACTTTAGGCGGGACTATTATTCGCGCCGGGATTGGGATGGAAGACGAGTACACTAGGCCAAGGGGGTTGTGTGGGGACGGGGAGTGTGAGGAGCGCGGCCTCCTCAGGCTCCCCTCAGGCTCCCCTGGGCCTTTTGTGTCGAAACCCACGCTGGGCATTTCGTGAATTAACATGGCGCGCCTCTGGCTGAGGGAAAAAGCCCCTCCCCCCTCCTCCCTCCATGCCTCAACTAGGCCTAGTTCATTTCCCGCCAGCGCTGCGGTTTGCTCCCGCCGCCATTTGGAGGCCAAGCCGCTCCACGGCCGCGGCGGCAAAACCCAAAAACCTCACCTTCCCCGTAATCCATGGTGGCGACGGCCCTCGGGGGTTTCTAAGCGCGATTTAGAAGTGGCGTCGCTCTACACGCGGCGGTCGCAAGTTCCCTGTGACGTAGCTTCCGTTCCAGCGACGTAGCTACGCGCCGCTTCTGAGCACGCTTATTGGCTACATCAAAAACAACCCTCTCTGAGGATAGAGCCGTTGAAAGGTGGGGGGGGGGGGGGATTGGACGAGCCCTAGAAGGTTTCAATCGCCCCCTAGAGATAACAGCAGCTGCGGGAAGATTGGCCGGGAAAGAAAAAGAGTAGGAACCGCTTTCTTGATCGCCCCCTAGTGGTCTGATATTTATACGCATGCACGTTAAGACTCCTCCTGGTATCGGAATTGTGGACAATGAGGAGATGATGTGCAACATGTGGTTTTTTGTATTTATTTTTTTTTGCATAGGAAAAATTACAGAAGGTCAGGGTGGCAAGGGTGAGATCTGTTTGAACTCTCCCATAAAAAAATGTCCCAGTTTTGTCAAAATGGACAGTGATTAATGTAAATGTGTGCATGTGTACGGTATCTGTGTGTAATGACTCCTATCCTATTAAGAAAGTAGAAACTCTTGAAGCGAATTTCTTCAAAAGGAACCTTTTATTAAGCAGAATGGTAATCCATTAAAGGCAAAGCAGCATCTAAAAGCCTTTAGGCCAGGGGTCTCCAACCTTTGCAACTTTAAGTCTGAAGGACTTCAGCTCCCAGAATTCTCCAGCCAGCAAAGCTGGCTGGAGAATTCTGGGAGCTGAAGTCCTTCAGACTTAAAGTTGCAAAGGTTGGAGACCCCTGCTTTAGGCTATGCAAGTGGGGTTTTACTGATAATGACCCCACCCTTCTGTCCAAATGCAAATTCTAACCAATACACAAGTGTGAAACTGTTTCCCTTGATTCTCCTGCCATGAGAATCGAATGCACCCTACATTCCCATGACTATCTCTAGTTTGACATTATAGCTAGATATTCCACATGGCCATCATAAACATTCCTCCAGAGATGTTGGGATCCTCTATCTTTCCGTCAACAGGAAACCAGTCGTAAATCTCAGTTGTTGTAGGTGCTGTTAGTAATTTAACTCCAAGGCCCCCCTCCTCCCAAATGAATGTCAGTGGTGGGTACTGCAGGTATATATTTATGTCTTCTGCCAATCTAGCAGTTTGAAAGCATGTAAAAATGCAAGTAGAAAAATAGGGACCACCTTTGGTGGGAAGGTAACAGCGTTCCATGTGCCTTTTGTGTTTAGTCATGCCGGCCACATGACCACAGAGACGGTTTCCGACAGCGCTGGCTCTTCAGCTTTGAAATGGAGATGAGCACCGCCCCTTAGAGTGAGGAACAACTAACGCTTTTCTGCGAGGGGAACCTTTACCTTTATACTGTATATTACACTTGCTCTCGAGAGCAGACAACAGAATTTCATTTTCAATACGGGCAGGTGTGCTTGCAGTAAAAAAAATGACAGTTATCTTAAAACTTGGTAAGAGAGAATTGATTAGGTTAAAAAATAGGAAATGTCTAGAAAAATGCATTTATGCATCTCATATTCCACCCAAATTTCAAGAGTTACTCCAGTGGTGTTCAATCACCTGTATAGGCGTGCTGCTCATCTCCATTTCAAAGCTGAAGAGCCAGCACTGTCTGAAGACATCTCCGTGGTCATGTGGCCAGCATGACTAAACCCCGAAGGTGCAGGGAACGCTGTTATCTTCCTACCAAAGTTGATTCCTATTTTTCTACTTGCATTTTTATGTGCTTTCGAACTGCTAGGTTGCAGAAGCTGAGACAAGTAACGGGAGCTCAATCCATTACACAGCACTAGAGATTCAAACCACTGCCAACCTTTCTGATCAATAAGCTCAGCATTTTAGCCACTGAGCCACTGCGTCCCTCCCACCAAGCAGAACAATGGACTAAAAACTCACTCTTCAGTTGCTTTTTATAAATTACTGATGAAATGTAAACAATAAAAGGAGCATAAAACCTTCTTTGGTGTAGGCTGATTTTATAGTTTATATAATAACCTTGAAGGAGTATTTTATCTTTCCTACTGTTAATAAAATACCAGTCAATTATTTTAGCTAATGTTAAAAATAAAGTTTTCTCTTAGTTGAATATGATTCTTGTAACAAATGCACCATTTGTACTTTTCCTGGAAATACAATGGAATTGATTTGTTTATGGATGTTTTTCAAGTTCCCTCTCTAGGTAAGTATTAACCAGCTCAAACCTATTTAAATTCCAAGTTCAGACAAGGTCAATCACTCGCTGTCACTTAAGGTTAGAAACATAAACTGCTGGATTTTGAATTATTTTAAGTCAAAGCAAAATAACATTTAGGATAAAACATGAAAAAAATGTTTTTTTCCTCAAAATATACAATCTATTCATGCAAATATAATGTGAGAGCGTTCAGAAAATGTTTATTACCTCCCAATTCTCCTTTTTTGCCATGACATTCCTTTTTTCCTAAGATTTTCTACCACATTCTCTAATCCTTTTTTCCCATGTCTAAAGGCATTGTGCAAAAAAAAAAAGCAAGGTTTTTTGTGTTATCTTCTTTGTTTAATGTTCTTCTAAAGTTCCTGGTTTTAATACATCCAATTATGCAGTGCTTTAAATAGGATCAACTAAAATGTCGTAATGTTTTCATCCAGCCTTTGAATTATCCAGACTTCTTGTTTAAGTTTGATGTTAAAACAGTAGGGAAGTAGAAAAATAAGAATATGTCATAAAACACTGGGATCTGGAATTTAATTTAATTTAATTTAATTTATTTCAATTTATATACCGCGCCTTCTCCACCGAAGTGGACCCAGGGCGGTGCCCAGGAATTTAAAACGAACAATAATAAAATACAATAAATACAATAAATAGATAAAAAGAATTAAATCACAGCCTGTGCTAAAATTCCCCCTAAAAAATCTAACATCATTTACGTGTTTGGCAGAAGCTATATTACAAGAGTCTAAACTATTACGCGAGACCAGCTTGTTGAAAAAAATATGTTTTAAGTGAACGGCGAAAGAGGGGAAGGTCCGTGATAGTGCGAAGTTCGGGGGATAGGTCGTTCCAGAGGGCCGGCCCTGCCACAGAGAAGGCCCTACCCCTGGGCACCGCTAGCCGGCATTGACCGGCAGTTGGTACCCTCAGTAGGCCCTCTCTGTGGGAGCGTATTGGACGCAGGGAGGTATGTGGCAGGAGACGGTCCCGCAAGTAGCTAGGCCCCGAGCCATGGAGCGATTTGAAGATGGTAACAAGCACCTTGAAGCGCACCCAGAAGGCCACCGGTAGCCAGTGCAGCTCACGCAGGAGAGGTGTTACGTGGGAGTAACGAGAAGCTCCCAGAATCCCCCGCGCGGCCGCATTCTGAACCAACTGGAGCCTCCGGGTGCACCTCAAGGGGAGCCCCATGTAGAGAGCGTTACAATAGACTAAGCGAGACGTCACGAGTGCCTGAGTAACAGTGCGGAAGGCGTCTCGGTCCAGAAAGGGCGTACCAGGCGAACCTGGTAGAATGCCCCCCTGGTCACGGCCGTCACATGGTCATCCAGGGACAGCCGCAAATCCAGGAGGACGCCCAAGTTGCGAGTCCTTTCCACGGAGGCCAATGACTCGCCCCCGATAACCAGCGATGGAATGAGCTGGCTATGCCGAGACGCCGGAAACCACAGCCACTCGGTCTTGGACGGGTTGAGCCGAAGTTTGTTACTTCCCATCCAGAGCCGCACGGCTTCCAAACACCGGGACATTACTTCGACGGCATCGTTGGGGTGGTTGGGGGTAGATATGTACAGCGCATGCGCTAAAGTAAGCCCTCCCCCCAAAATTAGCCCTCCCCAAAAATATTACAACAGAGCAGCAGTCATGAGGTGACCATGCTCGCTGCCTTGTGCACCTGGAAGCAAGAAACAGGGATGTACATTCAAACTATTAACTGGAAGAAAGGGTGGAACGTATTTCATAAATTAGACAAAGGGCCAGAATTTTGCTAGCTGATTCTTATTTCTATATATAGGGCCATCCTTTCACCAAGTTCTTGGAGATATTTGTCAGAAATGGTGTAAGGTCCCCTGCTTGGGCAGGGGGTTGGACTAGATGACCTACAAGGTCCCTTCCAACCCTGCTAATCTATATGATCTCTGTGAGATAGCTTTCTGTCTTGCCTTTTTGCTGGATTTTAGCACCTTGCTTTTCAGTGCCATACATTAATGCAAGAAATTTGTTACTTATAATTAATGACCAAAGAGTGGAGATGCATGTTGATCTTGCATCCTGTATATCATTGAAATGATGACAATGAAATACAACTAAGACACCAGCGAAATGTGGGATAACCATCAAAGAGCACCAAAGCCTTGATACATTCTGTAAAGGTAGTCTTCTCTTAACTAAGATAATTGGGACTATGATTTCAGTCACTAAGCGATTCGGTCATAAAGTATAGTGTAATATGACCATATCTTGTCTGAATGACAGCAATCCCAACACTCCCTTTTTCCATTATTAAATGAGTTCCAGGTGAGTTGCAAGCATACGGGCAGGCAGGTAAGTGGCTGTTGCCTGGTGAGTGAGAATGCAAGTGAATTACAGGAGCAACTTGCAAACAAGGTTGCAAATGATGATAACAATAGTAATAGCACTTAGACTTATATACCGCTTCACAATGCCTTACAGCACTCTCTAAGCAGTTTACAGAATCAGCATATTGTCCCCAACAGTGACTGTGGGATGCTGTAAATGCAAGCCCATTGCGAAGCACCCAGATCATGGTCATGTGACCACAGCTGCTGGAACAGCTGGATCTTCAAAGACTGGTCAGAAATACCACACATTCCGTGTTGTAACTTTGGTCGTTCAACGGGTGGTCACTAAGTTGAGGACTACTACCTGTACCTTTGCTGCCTTAAAGTAGTCATAGTGTAGCATAGAAACAAGCAAGAAAAAGTAGCCATAATATAGCTCAATATTAATGTAAAAGTATTTTGCCACCCTACTTCCTGATGCAATAAAACAGATCTAATGGTCAGGGAGGGATTTTTCTGTCCTCAAGAGCTCATTTGGTGTTCCAGGAGCCAGGATGGATAAAATAAGTGTGATACTTAATAAAAAGTCCATCTTCCTTTTTTATTCCATGGGAAGTAAATTTAGCTGAAAAGAAGGTATCTGGCCATAGATTATTCCTTTAGTTTCATGGCTGAAGAAAGATTTAATTCTAAGTCCCCCAGCTCTTCAAACATTCTATTACAATCAGGCTTCGCGGCCCAAACCTATCCTCCCTTAGACTCCTTCCGTCTAAAATTAAAAACATATCTTTTCTGCTTGGCCGGCCTAGGGTAGTCTCTCTCTATGGGATTTTAGTTGTTTAGGGGGAATTTTAGTCTAAAATGGGTATTTTAGCACAGGTATGGTTTAATTTGTTTTTAAGATGTTGTATATTGATTGTATATTTATGGTTTTTTAGTCTCCCTGTGCACCGCTCCGAGTCCCTACGGGGAGAGGGAGCGGTCAAGAAATTAAAAATTATTATTATTATTATTATTATTATTATTATTATTATTATTATTATTATTATTATTATTATTATTATTATTATTATTATTATTATTATTGTGAACCTATGACGTGCATTTCATAAGTGGCATGCCATGTCATCTTTGGTAATACACCAGGCCTCCTCTGGAAGTCACGTGAGAGGCCTCTGGTCTGCTTTTTAGAAGCTTCCAAAAAACTGCAAAGCATACTTTCCTGCTTCTTTGGGAGGCTACAAGGCAACACAACATTCTGTGAAATTTGTGTGACCTGGAATTGCCTCAGATGGGCATTTCGAAAAATATTTGCAATTATGTATTTATTTATTAAATAATGCATAATTTATTTTAGCACTTCTTTTTCTGAATTCTTCCTCTTTTTGTCCTATAGGGGTAGAAGGAGTGAAACACCAGCTGGGTTAAGATAGGCATTTTCTGAATTTATAGCACACCAAGCAGAAAAGATTTGATTTGAGCTTCAGAGTCTCAGCCTCACACTGGTATCAGCCGTCTCATTTTAAGGCAGGTACAGCCAGAGTTTGTTTTCGTGCTGTGGCCAAAGGACATGACAACAATTAGATGGCCATGGAGAAAAAGCGTAGTTGCACTTTCTATTTTCATGGAAGTTCAGGGACGCACTTCTCCCAGAAGGACACACAGCATCTTGCCTCTTTGCTTTCAATGTAGCAGTTAAAAGTTTTTTTTTTATTATTCTGTCATACTATTGGTGACAACACCATGTTTTCCTGAAAATAAACAGGGTCTTATTTTCTTTTGACACTCCCCCCCCCAATAAGCGCTTGGAGGTTATTATTTTTGAGGTGCAGGAGGCGGCAAGTGTGGTCACCTCACGGCTGCTGTATTGCAATATTTTCGGGGAGGACTTATTTTGGGGGGAGGGCTTATTTTAGCTCATGGGCTCAAAAGCCCGACTGGGCTTATTTTCCGGGGAGGTCTTATTTTCAGGGAAACAGGGTACATTGATTGGCATGTATTCACGGCTGTGGTTTTTAATCTGCTGTAGTTTTTTTTCTCTACCTTATTCAGCATAAGCCGTCATGATGGGAATAGTGTACACAGATAGTATTATAAAAAGTTCTCCACTTTATTGCTACTTAATGTGCATGTATATGTTGGGGGGGGGGGTGTATGCATACATATCAGTGGTGGGTTCCAACCGGTACGGCCCAGTACGTGCGTACCGGCAGCAGAAATCGGATGTCCATTTGCGTACTGGGGGAGCTGGAGGCCTGGACGTGCCCCCATACCAGTATGGTCTGGGCATGTCCAAGGCTGGAATGGGCTTCATGGGCTGCTCTGCCCTGGGCTCATCTGAAAAAGCCCTCCCCCGCCGCTTCCTTCTCTTTGAGAAGCGGCTTGCAAAACGGGGCGCTTCTCAAAGAGAAGGAAGCAGGGGGTTCCTTCTTCAGATGAGCCCAGGCTGGATCAGGCTTCAATGCTGCTCTGGTCTGGGCTCATTTCAAAAAGCCCTCCCCCGCCGCTTCATTTTCTTTGACAAGCGGCTTGCAAAACCAGGACTTTGCAAAGGGAAGGAAGCCATGTGGGGGGGGGGGGGGATGACATTCAGATGAGCCCAAGCTGGAGAAGTGGCAGACTGCTTCTCCTCTCACCTCAGAAAAGCCACTTTGCCTTTCATGCGGCCTCAAGGGGCGTTTGTCCTACCAAGGCAAGAAGAACCTCCCCCCCCCCCCGGATCACAGTGAGTTGAAGCGCCCTCAGGCATATTCTGCCTACCTAGGGCGGCTGAGGCGGGGGAAGCAGGTGGGTGGGAAGCTTCAAAAGTCCAGCTTCTGTAAAACCCCACGGGCGCAAGGTGGAGAGGGGAGCGGGCTTGGACAAGGCCTCCCTGTGCCGCCTTTGAGGCAAAGATGGTACGGCACCAGGGGAAGAGGGTTGGTTTTGTTGCCCAGAGTTGGGGGAGGATTGGGCTGGGGGAGTGGCTGCTATTAATATTAATTGGCCCTATGTAACCTGAGAATATGGAAACAATAATGGAAGGGGGTGACAAAATACTTTCTATGGGGGGTAAGTTATGTTTTTCTAATGAAAGTAGCACACATCTGGAGTCTTAATTTATCTTGTTTGTTAGGTGTAATTCCCCCTGTACTCCTGAACTTCAGAAGGACTCAATGTTGTTTTTAGCTTCAGTCGGAAAATCTTCATAATGGCTTACCTGTTTTGTTCTGAGTTTTGCTGATCATAAGATAACACTGGTTGAATCAGACTCCTTTTATTTGTCTAGATATCTGTATTTTCCAATCTATTGTATTGGATCTCTATATAGAACAGGGTAGTGTAATCCTGTGTATAATTGACTTGAGTACAGGTTTATGAATTTTATGAAATTTCTTTACAGAACAATTAGAGAAATGGGATGCCTTCAGAAATTGTGGGTATATCATCACAGGAGGTTTTTAAGAAGAAGATTGTCTATAATAGTATAGGGTCTCATATCATGCTTCAGCAGGGGTTGGACTAGAAAACTTCCAAGGTCCCTTCCAACTCTGTTATTCTTTATAAATCTCTCCACTCAGCCTTACCAAGAGAATGGTGATAAACAATATTTGGAAATGTACATCAGGCGGTCTTCTGACAGCAAAATCTCATCTTATTGGCTAGTATCAAGGGGAAGATGACTTTGAAAATGCTTCCTCTCCCACCAGAACATGCAAGACAAGGTGAGAACTGGCTGGGAGGAGAGGGGCAAGGAAATGCCAGGCGAGGTGCCCCTCCAGGTGAGTGACATAGAGTTGGCCATGCCCACCCAATCACATAACCACATCCACCTAATCACGCCCACCCAGTCACATGACTGCCAAGCATCTTCCACCCAATCACATGACTGCCAAGCTACACCCACAAAATAGGCCACGCCCACAGAATAGGTAGTAAAAATTTGAAATCCACCACTGATACATATACATATAAAATATTCATCTATTTTTTATTACCTTTTATATATTATTTTATCTATCATATATGCACGCACGCACAGTTATAAAAGGAAATTAAAAATAGATGAAACAAATTTAACAAACAGTAAAATAACTAAAAAATTAAAGTTCAGTAAAAAGAAATAATAATTTTTTAAAAAACCATACATTTCTGTCTCTCCCTTTGCTGTACATTTGCTAATTTGCAATATCTGTTAGTATTCAGATCCTCCCTAGGTGATTATTTATTTATTTATTTTATTTATTCGATTTATATACCGCCCTATTTCACCTAAAAGGGACTCAGGGCGGTGCACAGAAAGCTAAAAACCCGAACAATACATACAAAATATAAAAAACTATTAAATTATAAATCTGTGCTAAAATTTAGATAAATAAATTTAAAACCAATAAATATCCAATTTTAAAATTATTCCCTTAGTCTATGTCATGCCAGCTAGATGAAAGAAATGTGTTTTTAACATCCGACGGAAGAGTCGTAGGTCCGTGATGGTACGGATATCGGGGGGCAGGTCGTTCCAGAGTGCTGGACCCGCCACAGAGAAGGCTCTTCCCCTGGGAGCTGCCAGCCGGCATTGACCGGCTGACGGCACCCTGAGAAGGCCCACTCTGTGGGAGCGGACTGGAAACCACAGCCACTCGGTCTTGGACGGGTTGAGTCTGAGTTTGTTCCTCCCCATCCAGACCCGCACGGCCTCCAGACACCGAGACAGCACTTCCACGGCATCGTTGGGGTGGCCAGGGGTAGAAATGTACAGCTGAGTGTCATCAGCGTACTGATGGTATTCTACCCCAAAGCCATGGATGATCTCGCCCAGCGGCTTCATGTAGATGTTAAACAGGAGGGGTGAGAGAACCGACCCCTGAGGTACCCCACATAAAAGGGGCCTCGAGGTCGATCTCTGCCCTCCTGTCAATACACACTGCGACCGGTCAGAGAGGTAGGAAGAGAACCACTGCAATACAGTGCCTCTCAATCCCAACCCCTCCAGCCGGTGCAGGAGGATACCATGGTCGATGGTATCGAAAGCCGCTGAGAGGTCTAATAGGGCCAGGACAGAGGAACAAGCCCTGTCTCGGGCCCTCCAGAGATCATGTTTACCATGCTTTGGGTTGTGTTATTGTTTTTAAGCTTTATTCTGCCCAGAATCAAACTGAGTGGGATTGATTTATAAACCTTACTACTAAAATATGTAAGTGCATTTTAAATGTCTTTCTTAAAAAAAATCCGCTTTACTCCAGTAAACTTTATTGTTCTTTCAACACTATGTTTTATTTTTTTAATTGTATGTATTTGAAGTTGTTTTTACTACTACTTAAATGGCTGAGCTGGGCTATTTCATATTCTTCCATGTAATGCAGCTAAAATGCATGGACTGATGATAACATTGCTCTTTATTTTTGTTCCTGGTGCTTTATTAGAAATATCCTTAGCATATCCTTATTTCTGTATTTGTATGCATATTTGTGTCTCAGGTTTGGATTCCCTCTTTGAAATCTAGGGCATGATAATATTTGCGTGCCTTGCAGAATTGTTGTAAGAATTAAAAGCAATTGAGGATAACATGCTTCATGGTCTTGAAAGCACCGTACAGTTCTTACATGTTGTTACTGCCAGCAGTATTCCGTGCTGTTAACTATGAGGGAAAAGGTTGTGGGATATGGCACGCAAAGACAGAGGTTTATAGTTTAATCCAGGGCTGCACAGGTCACCATAAAGAACAAGCTGTCTGCTCCACTTGGAATGCAGAAGTGTGATTACCAGCAATTCAGAAATTGCTCAGCAATGGGAAAACTAGCTGGAGGAAGACACTGGCACATGATGCACCATGCAGGACAAGAACTGGTTCCATCAACCCAGCAACAGGGCAAGGACATCTGCAGGCTTTGATATTTAGTGTTGCGCTTTTAGATAAGCAGAAAGTTGTGGGAAGGAAGTGACAAGAAACAGTTTTTGTGGTCAGATAGAGCGCGTTGCAGGTGTATGGCCCGAGACAAACGAAATAGTGAGAACATGTTATTTTAGCTTAAGGAAGTATTAGGGGGTTACTACTATGTGTAAGAAGCAGTTTGGGGAAAAAATACTGTCCACCTTTTTGTCTCCCCACAGGACCTCTGATGCAAAAAGCAGAGAAGAAGAAAAGTTAAGAACAAAACACACACACACACACACAAACCCAGAACACATAACAATACTAGGCTATAGATGCCAGCAAGAGAAAGAATCTAAACCACAAGGGTCTCAGCCAAAATGCTTACTTTGTTTCTAACAAAAGCAAAGGATTTTTATTAGATTCAACAGTACAATCTTGTGCTCAGTTTACAAATAAAAGCTTACCATTTTGATCAATAATCCAGTTACTGATAAAACTGGTGGTGCAGTTTTTGAAGTGGGAACTATCTAAATCCACTGTGGTGTAAACCAGCTTGAGCAATTGAATGGAATGGTGGTTTTTGAATAAACAGACATACAAGCAAAGTTCAGAACCAATTTCTTCCATTGCAAAATGATGCTACAAAGACTTCTCTGTGTTGACAGATTGATAAGACCAATTGCTGCACACCAAATAAATGTTGATGTTACAATAATCCCAAAAAATGAATTTTATCACTGTTGCCTTTCCTTCATCTTAACGTTCAGTGGATTCATTTGTGGTTTGTAATTCTAATTGAGGAGTCTATCCTCTTTACTAAGGTTAAAGGCTGGAGTTAGCTACGGGTGTGTTGTGATTGCAGATCTAGGCAGGCCTTGCTGAAAGCCGCTTAGACTTGTGATATTGTTGAAGTCACATTTGCTAGTTTTGGAAAGATAATCCTCGTTCTCTTCCCTCGAGGCCTCTGTCCTCTACTTCACTTTCTTTGGTTTTCCAAAATACACAAGGAAGAACAAGGTTAGCCTCATAAAGCAAAAGAAGATATTTATCTACATTATGCAGCTTGGTAAAATTAATGTGCATTATGGAGCATAAGCAAAAGGTTAGATTTTTGTATTCAGGCAACAGTGGATGGGTGTGTGTCCCTGTGGGTCTATGTCTTTCTGTATGCAGCTGTATTATGTATCCGAGATGAATGACATTTTGATCCTGAAAAAAGTCAAGGTGAAAAGTGAATGCCTGTGGCAATGTGGAGAACCCACATTGAAACCAAACATGGAAAGTATTGGATTGCACATTCCCAGCAGGGTCTGTGACCATGTCAAAATCATCATTCTCACACAAACACTTAGGAACCCTTGGCTGTCCTTAAACCAGATGAGTAGACACGTTTCAAATGTTAAGAAAACGTATATGTAATTGTAACGTCCCACCCTGTCTATGACTTGTGAAATGAGCAGCCCTTTGTCTGGCCCAGTTCTTGGGAATGTCTCATGTTCTTTTCTCCATCACACCAAGTTTCTCAAGATCCATAGCTTCCTTTTTTGTATTTTAGTTAAGCCAAAGAGGCATAATTCAAGGGAATCACCTGCTACCAGAAGCATTGGGTTTAAACCAGGGGTGTCAAACTCAAGGCCTGTGGGCTACATGTGGCCCACATGGTGCTTAAATGTGGCCCACGGAGCCGGCCTGGAAATAGGAAAGGACTGGCCTGCGGTGTCTCTTGAAGCCAAAATGGGGCGCGGGGGGGGGGGCATGCCTGTGCGCCATTTTAGCAGCAAAGTGCTGCAGGAGGCGTCCTAGTTTAAACTGACATGGAATTGATTTCTTTATTTTTGCTTGCTTTTAAACAACATCCATATCAAAGTTTTTAAGAGCATCGTCTTTTTAAAAACATTGCATATGCTCTATGAAGAAACAGTTCATGCACACACCCTGAAAACAAGTTTTGTTTATTCTATTTTAATCCTATTTTTTTCTCAGTTGGTAACAACCACAGGTTTATTGTTTTGAGGGTACAGTCCAACACTTCAGATTGAACATTTCTACTGAAGAATTGAGAAACCATAACAACGTTCAATGAGCTTTGCGAAAGTAGCACCACTGGATTCCTTATCTGACACTGACATGCAGAGTTTTACTATGTGATTGAGCCACACCAAAGCTGGAGCGCTGTTCTGCCCTGTGCTACTCCTCTTTTGCAGCCAAATTCAACAGGGACGTTCATGTTTCAACACTATAGTTAAACAACAATTTGGTGTTTGGCTGCTATGAATCACAATCAAGGTTCCAGGAGAAACAGGAGACATGCAGCTGGACATAAATCACCGTTTTTCTGAACATAGTGAGAGAGGTGTTATTCTATATATGAGAATGAATTTAATTCCTTTAAAGCAGTGTTGTCTGGGGAATTTTGGGAGTTGAAGTCCACACATCTTAAAGTTGCCAGATTTAAAAAACACTGCTTTAAAGCAGGGGTCCCCAACCTTTGCAACTTTAAGTCTGAAGGACTTCAGCTCCCAGAATTCTCCAGCCAGCTTTGCTGGCTGGAGAATTCTGGAAGCTGAAGTCCTTCAGACTTAAAGTTGCAAAGGTTGGGAACCCCTGCTTTAAAGCATTTCATTGCAAATAGCCTTCACCTCTTCTTGGTATGGCAAATGTAGTTACTACCAACATTTGATTACGGAGAGTACACAGGAGCACTTCCTTAGTCAGTTTTAAATTTTTCAATTTTTAACTTTTTCATTCAAAGTTACGACGACACTGAAAAAAGTGACTTATGACTGTTTTTCACACATATGGCAGTTGCATCATCATGTGAGCCAAATTCAGAGGCTTAGTAACTGACTCAATATTTATGACTGTTGTAGTGTCCCAGGGTCATGTGACCACCGTTTGCAACCTTCTGACTAGCAAAGTCAATGAGAAAATTAGATTTACTTAACAGCAGTGTTATTCATTTAACAACTGCAGTGATTAACAACTGTGGTGAAAAAGGTCGTAAAATGAAGCAAAATTCATTGAACAAATGTCTTACACCAGTAATGGCTAATGTGCATGCAAATGCATGACAGCATGCTCACATGCCCACAATACAATGCGCGCACCCTGCCACCATGCGCATGCAACCCACACACAAACGGTTTTGGGCCTAGCAGGCCTTTTTTGGGACCAAAAAAGGGGTGTGTGGGGCCCACTGCCCTCCCTGCATGCCTAAGCTGTTACAGGTATCATGTCAGCCTTGTATGCAGCTTTATTCCTCTCTAACACTCAGCTCCATTGTTCAGTGATGCATTTCATGCCTCTCTAGGCTTTATCTCTATCTCCTCCTGTGAGGCACTTCCTGTTCCTATTGGATGTATATAGTTATATTCTCAAGTTGTATGGCTTGTATAGTGTTTTGCAGAGACTCAAAAACTAGCTGGGCAGCGTGCACAGGCTTGGTTGAGCTCATCTGGGCGATGCTTGCGTGCCGGCAAAGAGGCCTTCCCATGCCACCTGTGGCATACGTGCCATACATTCACCATCACAGTCTTAAAACTTAACACAAAAATTTTCGGTTCAACTGTGGACTACCTGTATTATCAAAAAGGCCAATGCACATTTTCCACACCATCTGTGATTTGACAAACATCTACCACGTCTGCCTCTCTTTATTTAAATAAACTTTTTAAAAAATTGTTTTCTAAATCACGTTCCAGGTTTTTCTTGTAGGGCAGTTGTTTCAGCTCCTCCATCATTTTCTTTGCTCTTTTCTAGTGTAGGTAAAGGTGAAGGTTCCCCTCACACATATGTGCTAGTCATTCCCGATTCTAGGAGGCGCTGCTCATCTCTGTTTCAAAGCTGAAGAGCCAGCACTGTCCGAAGACGTCTCCGTGGTCATGTCGCCAGCTTGACTAAACGCTGAAGGCAAATGGAACGCTGTTACCTTCCCACCAAGGGTGGTTCCTATTTTTCTACTAGGATTTTTAATGTGCTTTCGAACTGCTGGGTTGGCAGAAGCTGGGACAAGTAACGGGAGCTCACTCTGTTACGCGGCACTAGGGATTCAAACCGCCGAACTGCTGACCTTTCTGATCGACAAGCTCAGCGTCTTGGGCACTGAGCCACCGCATCCCCTTTACTAGTTTATTAAGATGCAAAAAGTGAAATGGTATGGAGTGTTCCTAGAGAGCCCGCTGGGGATATCTGCAGTTTGTAGGGCCGATTTGGTATATTGGTTAAGTCATCAGGCTAGAAACCAGGAATCTGAGAGGTCTATTCCCACTTTAGGCATGAGAGTGACTTTGGCCCAGTCACTCTCAGCCAACCTACCTCACAAGGTTGTTGCTGTTGTGAGAAAAATAGGAGAAGGATGGAGTACGTTTGCGCCCTTATTTATAAAAATAAAGACAGGTAACACTGTCTAAATTGCTTGTTTCAACTGGTACTGCACGGATTTGTGGAGACAGGTCCAGAAGAAGCTTTTAAAACCAATATTCAACATTTGCAATCCAGAAGAATCAAACTTCCCACAGTTATCTAGGCATCTTTTCTAATCCTCATATACGTTGAGGCTTGTTTTATATTCAGGGTAGTGCTTCTGTTGTAAAAGGTTAGAAAATACAACCTGAGGGGATTGGAAATGATGCTATGGCTTTCTTAGGCCTTGATTTAAAGAATGTCAACTGGGGATACAGCTATTAATTGCTGGATGCAAGGATTGGAGGACACCTCCCAATTCTGTACAGGCAGACAAGTTTCCACCTGAATTGGACGGTAACTAAAAGGCTGGGAATTCTGATTTGGAGGACAGCTGCACAGAAAAAGCTAGGCCAATCCTTTTATACATTGCTTTTCTGCTTATCTTTCTGTCAAAATGCAAAGAAAAGAGGAGGAGGAAGAGGAGGAGGAGGAGGGGAAAAAAGGAGGAATGAAAAGATGACTTTTGGAGAAGATCTTCAGTTGTCTCTTTCCTGCAGCTGGTTGAAACAGAGGCCATTCTATGAAGAATCCCATGGTCGTTGCTGCAAGTGAAACTGGTTGACCTGTAGAAACCAATTATGTTGTAAAGCCCGATGATTGGGGTGGATGGAAACTGAGAAGCCTGGAGGCTAAGGAGGCTCTGCTCCAACTAATAGAATTGTTTTGAACAAAATAACTAACCATTCCACTCTTTGATTGAATACAGGTAGTCCTCAACTTAGGACCACAAATGGGCCCAACATTTCTGTTGCTCAGTGAGACGTTCGTTAAATGAGTTTGGTCCCATTTTACGATTTTCCTTGCCCCAGTTGTTACTTTACTTTACTTTACTTTAATTTGACTTATTAACCGCCCCCTCTCCCCGAAGGGACTCGGGGAGAGTGATTCACTGCCGTTGTTTAGTTTAGTAACATGAGTGTTAAATGAATCTGGCTTCCCCATTGACTTTGCTTGTCAGTAGGTCGCAAAATGGGATCACGTGACCCTGGGACACTGAAACTGTCATGAATGTGAGTCAGCGGCTGAATTTGGGTCACATGATCAAAGGGGGATGCTGCAACACTCATAAGTGTGAAAAACTCAAGACTTTAACCATTTTTTCCAGTGCCGTTGTAATTTTGAACGGTCACTAAACAAACAGTTGTAAATTGAGGACTCCCTGTACTGCATTCCTTCATACTACTACTTCTTTTTTTTTCATCCAGGCCAAAGCCATTTCTTTGGTCATCTAGTTGGGAATTCTGGGAAGTGCAATTCCCAGGTTAGGAAAGACTGGCCTGGAGAAACCTACTAGTATTTCAACTTGGGGTAAATTGTAACAGGCTCCCCACTTTCCAAGGGCAGCCTCTGGATTCTGCAAGGCTGGTGAACGGAATGCATTAGTGTCTTAGCGCTACCTTTCCGCAGCTGATGGTAATTGTACCCCACAGAACAGCTTAGCAATTAGTTGCCCTTTTCGAATTAAGTCGTGCTAAAACTTCCAATTAGGCAGATTATCCAAAGAGAAACAAGCTGCTGCAGCAGCAGACCCTGGATTTTTTTGTCACTCAAATTAATATAATTTTATTCTTATACAACTTTTAGAATTTTCACTAGCACCAGGTACGATTCCACCTCCCCTTTGTTCTGGAAGGTCCTGCCAGGCCCCCGTCCACTCTCCCCCCAGTATATACCATATTTAAAGTGAAAATTTTGGTGCGTCTTATAGACCAAATATGGGCCCATTTTTGGGGTCCCGAACGCTCCGTGCATCGTGTTTTCACCCTCCCCAGGCCCCAGAATAGTGGTGGGTTCGTGCTGGTTCAGCCCAGTTTAGCCGAACCAGTAGTGGTTTGGAGGCCTGGGTCACTGGAACCGGCAGCAACCTAGGCCTGCCACACCCCTGAATTAGTTCTCTGGGCGGCGCCATCTTGTTTTTTTGCTTCTGCACATACATGCACCACACACATCAAACATGCATGTGGAAAGCACATGCGCAGCTCAGCCCTGAGCAAACCAGAAGTAGAGACTGCCGGAACCCATCCCCACCCCAGAAGCATCTGCATGCCAAAAGTGAGATGCACAGAGAGTTCGGGAGGCCAAAAAACGGGCCTATTTTTGGCCTGCAAAGTGCTTCTGGGGATCGGGGATTACAAAAACACAACGCACGGAGGCCAAAAACTATTTTCTTTCTTGTTTTTGTCTTATAGTCCGAAAAATAGTGGTATATATTGGTGCCTGGCAGGATCTTCCAGAACCCCTTAAAATTGATTTCATCCCATTTTCATATTAAAATATCATTCTCCAGTTGTGTATCTAAGACCTTTTCCTCCTGCACTCATTAAACATTAACAATTTGATCTGAGAAATCTCTAGAGGACTGCAGCTGGCTTTGAGAGCTCAACGCAGATTTTATTTCATCGTTAGGAAAACATCCTTTGGTGAAATGGGCAGCATATAAGACAGACAGACAGATAATAAACCCTCTCAGGTGATTTCCATTTGCAAGCTCATTAAACATTAGAAGTGGAAAAGCAAGCACATCAATCTGGCAATCAAATGTAAGGTTAGTTCACTCTCATATTTCCTACCTGTGGTTGTGAAAGTTGGACCTTTTAAAAATGAGGCAGGGTGAAAATCGACTCATTTGAGTTGTGGTTCTGGAGAAGGCTCCTGCATATTCCTTGGACAGCAGAGGTGGCCAACAAGCAACTACTAAATCACCTAAAATCAGACTGAAGCAAATCACAAAACTATGTCTCATTTATTTTGGCCATGTTATGCAGGTAAATTCATTGGAGAAAGCAATAATATAATTTTACTCGACGCTGTACTGCTTTTTAGTTGATCAAAGTTTTAATTCAGGGGTTTTAAATTGGTTTTAGCGCAGGGTGGGGTTAATTTAATTTAGTTTTAAGAATGTTTATATTTTTGTATATATGTATATTTTATATTCCCTGTGCGCCGCCCCGAATCCCTTTGTGGTGAGATGGGTGCGGGTTACAAATACGATTATAAATAAATAAATAAATAAATAAATAAATAATGTTTGGATGAGTTAGCAGTAAAAGGAAACTAGGTCATCAAAGAATATGGTGTCTGGATGGGTCTAGGACAACTCATCTTGCCACGGCCATCTTGCCATGGCCAGCTCACCAGAGAAGTCTCACCATGGCCACCTCGCCACGGGACAACTCACTATGGCCAATTTGCTATGGGACAACTCGCCACTCAAAATTCCATGAGGGATAACTCAATGCAATCAATGTTATCTTCTACAGTTTCTTTGACATAATTTCCATTCACAAAAATGGTGACTTGTTCTGTGGCATGTTGGCCAGGGCGAGATGTCCTGTGGTGAGTGGGCTGCATCAAAACGGCCACGGCGAATTGTCCCTGGCAACATGGTGTGGCGAAATGGCCATGACGAGTTGGCAGCAGTGAATTGTCCTATTCCGTGGCTGGACACCAGCCAGAGCATGGAAAAACTCAAAAGAAGTAGTGCAAGATCAAAAGATGTGGAGAAACCTGGCCCATAGAACCACCAAGAGTCGAACGCAACTGAGTGCTTCAACGATCCCCTAAACGGATGTCATTTGACCAGCTGTCTGGAAGGAATATAAATCCTTCCATTCCCCACTATCCTGTCAGAGCTGAAGAAACTTCTTGGATGAGAAGCAAAACGTCTTCAAAATAAAAAGAAAGTCCAGTTGCCTTCCTTTGGGATACAACTGAATGGATAACATCACAAACAACGTTATAACAGGGCTGGGCACTTGCTTTTTCTGTCAATATCCTCTAGAACAGGGGTCCCCAACCTTTGCAACTTTAAGTCTGAAGGACTTCAGCTCCCAGACTTCTCCATCTGGGAGCTGAAGTCCTTCAGACTTAAAATTGCAAAGGTTGGGGATCCCTGCTCTAGAATAATCTTCTTGGTCTGAGCAAGGCCAGGCAACCAAGTGGGATCGGCCTATTTCCCCCTCCCTTTGGCTGACCTGCTTTCTCTCCCTCCTCAGCCAGCTGCTAGCTAAGGAGTAAATTGCTTACAATTCTACAAACGGTTTTTGAAATTAAATCCAGGGGCTGCTGGTCACACCTAAGTTTCTAACTCTACATTAGAAGCAGGAAAAAATAAGATTAATTCTTTCCTGTTTGGGAGAGGGGGGAAACATTAGGGCTGGTGGACTATGAATTTAATAATTGGGTTGATTAAATGATAGCTGGATTAGAGCCAGATAATAGCCACGGAAAGGCTTAAGAGGATGGACTGCAGTGTTGGGAGCATATGGTCTGCAAAATGGTAATGCATCCTAGCTCAATCCTTGGCATCAATTCAATTTAAAGGATTAGGTTACAAGTGATTGCAAACCCTTCCTTTGTCTGAAGCCCTAGAGAATTGCAGCTTGTCAGAGAAGACAGTGCTGTAATATATGGAGAAATAGTGTGACTCAGCCTGTGTTTAGATATGCGGCAAAACATTTTGAATCAATCCATGTTAAAGTCATACTTCTACCCACAGGAATAGTGCAGCAGTTCCCCTGTCACAAACTCATTTATTTGTTAAATGGGAGGCAGAACCAGCCAAAGAGAAGGCCTATTAGGCCTATTTTGTTTCCGCATTAAGCCAGCAGGGTTGGGAAGATTAAAATTCCAGCCTTAAACTTGCTGCAACAAATAATTAGATGACTTCCAGAAAAAACGTGGCAGAGAAAGCTCTGAGCTCCTTGACAAAAAGTAGAATTCAAATGTGAATCGTGTAACTGTCTCTCGCATTACAACAATTAACAGTGGCAAAGTTACACCAAAAGATTGCTTACCTTTAGACTAAACCATTTTGATAGCAACTTTTTCCAAGGAGACATCTTAGGGCTATCAATCAAAAAGCACCACACACATTTCTATATCAGTATGGTCAATTGCATGGTTAGCCTGAGGTTTAGGCTCGATTTGGCATTTTTGTCCATCTAGCGAGTCCTTCCCAGCAATAGCACTTAGACTTATATACCGTTTCAGTGCTTTACAGCCTTCTCTAAGAGGTTTGCAGAGTCAGCCTATTGCCCCTAACAATCTGGGTCCTATTTTACCCACCTCGGAAGAATGGAAGGCCGAGTCAACCTTGAGCCTAGTGAGATTCGATTTGCCAAACTGCTGGCAGCCAGTGATCAGCAGAAGTAGCCTGCAGTACTGCACTCTTACCACTGTGCCATCGCAGATGGGATAGGCCAGGGGTCTGCAAAGTCGGCTCTTTTAAGACTGGTGGACTTCAACTCCCAGAGTTCCCCAGCCAGCATAGCTGGCTGGGGATCTCTGGGAGTTGAAGTCCATCAGTCTTAAAAGAGCCGACTTTGCAGACCCCTGGGATAGGCAATGTTTGATGGTCTTAAAGGTATTGCCTATTCCAAGTAAAGCTGCCTTTTGCGGTTGATTGATGGAGATTTTGTCCTTGTTGATGGTGGTCAAATGGTATCCAGTTGTATTCTGAATTGCACTCACGATGTTTATTACTATTGGTACGATCTTTGCTTTTTTTGTCACAGTCGTTCTATACTAGCGAATATCTGTAGCTTGGGTGTAGGATGAGGGTGAAGGTTGGTTCTCCGAGCTTGTGGATTGGTTTCTGAACATTTCATTACCAGGTAACATATTCAGCAGAGTTTAGGGCAGTGTTTCTCAACCTTGGTGACTTTAAGTCCTGTGGACTTCAACTCCCAGAGTTCCCCCAGGGGGATTCTGGGAGTTGATGTCCACAGGACTTAAAGTCGCCAAGGTTGAGAAACACTGGTTTAGAGGATGTCTATGTCAATGTTCTTCTGTTTCTAAGGGCTTCAGGGGTCAAGTGAGGATCTCACTTGACACACCCACAACTGAAACCCTTATAAACAGAAGAACACTAACACTGACACTCCTAAACTCCACTGAAGATGTTACCTATCCTGGTAATGAAATGTTTGGAAACCAACCCACAAGATCAGAGAACAAACCTTCATTGTCAGGTCTTTGTATTTTGTGATTTAATCCAGTTCCTTCTCTTCTGCTGTCTTCTCCAGATACTACCATGTCCACTATCCATTTTGTTTTTGTCTGTCTTATCTAGAATTCTCTAAATATCAGATTTCATCCAAGAGCCAGTTTGGCCTAGCGGTTAAGGCACCTGGATAAAAAGCAGGAGACCCTGGGTTCAATTCCCACCTTAGCCATGAAAGCCAACTGTGTGAATTTGGGCCAGCCATTCTTCCAGACGAACACACCTCAAAGAGTTGTTGTTGTGAGGAAAACAGGAAGAAGGTGTTGGATATTTTCACTGCCTTGAGTTATTTGTCAAAATGATAAAGGAGGGATAAATAAAATGAAATACAAGCACTGACCTCAAGCATCAGAAGTAGAGTATGTGATCCTCCATATCCTAACTAAACTACCAACTTCCCAGCTTTAACTAGCTGGGGCTAATGAAAATTGACATGAGGGAGTTTTCTGTCCTCTCATACAGAAGAAGAAAACAACTTGTAACAATAGCCAGACTGCAAAGTATTTTAGCAGCAGGAGACAGTGTAGGGTTGATAAAAGATTGAATTCAAGTATCCACTGATTGAGTTTGGAACAAAGGCTCTCTTGTTTAGCTTATATCACAGGTGGTTTGGCCTGGTTTGGTGCCTTTGAATCAGTATTGATTCCTAGCAAATATGGAGCAGTTCACACGTTTTCTTGACATCTTTGGAACAGCTTGCCATTGTATCCTTCCTAAGGCTGAGAGAAAGCGGCTGGTTCCAAGTCAGCCAGCTGACTTAGTGTTTAAGGCAGGACAAAAATTTACAGTCTCCCAGTCTCTTGCCTTAACCACTCCACCAAATTGGGTCTGTATACCACAATGGCTTGTATAAATCAAATGGAGTGGTGGGGAAATTGTAGACAATCCCTCTTGTTCTTTGGAGGAATAGACACACTAACTACTGTATTTTTCGGAATATAAGACGCACCTTTTTCCCTCAAAAAAGAGGCTAAAAATCTGGGTGCGTCTTATACACTAAATACAGCATTTTTTGCCTACCGAAACCCTGCCCCCTTCACCAAAATGGCCATGCATAGTCTCTAGGAAGCTTGTAGAGAGCTTCTGGGGGCTAGGGAGGGCAGACATGAGAAAAAAATGGACCTGTTTTTGCTGAATTTTACCCCCCCCCCTCCAGCCTTCAGGAACACTCTATAAAAGGCTATCCATGCCTGGGGGGGGGATGGGCCTATTTTTGTGAAAAATGGGCTGTTTGGGGGAGCTTTGCAGAGTGCAAAAACTTTTTTTAAAATTTTCCTTTTCAAAACCTTGTTGCGTCTTATACTCCGTTGCGTCTTATACTCTGAAAAATATGGTAATCATAAAGAGAATGGGAACTCTATTTTAAATGCCACAAGTATGAGACATTTTAAATATTCTTTTTACTACATGTAGGTTTCCTTTTGTTGCCATGTACATTGTTTTGCCTGCTGTAAAGACAGCAGGTGTAGAATTTCATATAACAATTTCAAATAATATTTTTGTTACTTTGTAGTGAGAGTTGTGGTTTTTCTGGAACAAGCAGCAATAAGACAAAACTCAGGCAAGGAAGCAAACTCATAAGAACCAAGTGCTCATTGTAAACCTTCTCCTCAAAAATAGGTCATCGTGCAGATATTGGATTTGGAGGGGGGGGGGGACCTTCTCCTGTAAATTACATCAAGCCTGTAGACTATTTTTTTTTCAGGGGAGCATTTTGGGAGCTCAGAATGGGACAATCAATGTTTAACTGGCAGGAACAGCAAATTGGTGAAGGATTATCAGAGGTCTAAACGGGCCTGTTTCTAGATTAGGCTCTGCTCAAATGACAGGTATAATTACAGTAAACAGTCTTTAAGAGTTCTGTGGAATTAAGTGGCGCTTCCAGCTTAATTTCTCTTAAAGGAATGCTGTTCGGTTTTACAGATATTTCTTTCGAAATCCTTTCAAGTAACGGCATACTCTGAGATCATGGAAAAATACTCATGAGATGCTGGCCATTGTGTTCAAGACATAGGTGATTGCGCAAAGGACTTTTCACATGTTCTTTCAGTACTTCTGGTCACTTCTTCATGGATTTTCAGGAGTGTAGTATGAGTCCAGAATAACACAGCAAAAGACTCAGAAGCAACCCTGCCTTAGCTTGCTACCCTGCTACACTTTTACAGCTGCCCTCTACTTTCTGGAAGCAACTGTTACCCAAGGTGTGAATCTGGGATCATATTTATGCAAAATCTGCAGTGTTTTGTGGGAAAGAATCCTTTGGTCATGGCTCCAGCATTTTCATTTGTGAAATGAGGGGGGGGAACAGGACGACTGGATTTTAGTTGTTCTATACTGTACATTTCTTCCTCTGGTCCTCTTGCTGAAATGTTTTCCTGCACCCGCTGGCAATGACTTTTAGCAAATGGCATATTGCCTCTTGCTAGGTCCTTGATTTTAAATAGCAACAGAGCAGCGCAAAGCAAATGAGACTGGCAGCTGCAAATAATAATTAAAGGGCCACATGATAAGACTTTTATTTATTTATTTATGGTAACTGACCAGCTTACATAAGATAAGAACTAAAGTAGTAAACAAGCCAAGCACGGAAGGACCAGTTTGAGCTCTAACGCTGCATCTGATTTGGCTGCTGCTGATCAGAGCTGCTGTTTAACCGATGTGGCTTCCCCCATTTTGTGATGGTGGGTGCAGTCCAAATGTGCAAAGGTGTTTCTGAGCGCCACTGAAAATGCAACGCCCACATTCACAGCTCTATGCATTGAAATGCAAGCTCATGATCATCAGGCATGTGTTCCGGCATCCCTTATTTTTATAGCATGTCTTTTCCCAGATGATTCCTTCTACTCTGAGAAAGGGATTTGCTTCCTCAATTAGACTTGAATTCTCACTTCAGGAAAGTCGGTGTCTTTTGATTCGCTTTCTCCCAAGCATCCTCTCTTCTGCAGGTCCAGCTGTCCTTGTTGCCATATTCTAAATGGACAAATCAGCAGTATTTATACTGCATGTATATTTGTTTTAGCGCAGGGGAGTCCAATCTTGACAACTTTAAGACCGGTAAACTTCAACTCCCAGTATTCCCCGGCCAATCCACAACTTGCTGAAGTCTACCGGTCTTAAAGTTGCCAAGATTGGACATCCCTATTTTAGGGAGTATAATGGAAGATGAACTCATTTAACCAGGCACCTCTGTGGTTTCTTTGCACTTGGTACCTGTGTCAAAGTGGCTTTTATATCTAAAGTGCTATGACAACCGTATTCTCCTGGCTGAAAATGCTTTCTCCATGTGGTTGGGCAGAATGTTGAGTTCATTCATACTGACTTCTACCTGAGGAGTTAAAGAGGGAGAAACCAAGGCTACTAATGCACAACTTCCTGCTTTGAAGAAGTTCCACGTTGTTTTGCAAAGATACTCAAAGTGCACTTCTTGATGATGTACATTCTGTATCATTTGAGAAAGCAAATATTCTTCCACAAACTGCTAGCACTGCAAAGCATAAATTAATCTACCACTGGCCTAGTCAAGCCTTACAGGTTTACTTTAACCATTATGCAATTTGTTTCACTTCTTTTTAAAGATTTTCTGGATTTTAAATTTTTTTACAAGTCATTTCTATTTCCTGATTTAGAACAAAGGCTAAGGCAATTTTAAAAAACTTTTCATGTGTAATGATGTCCCTAAAACAAGAAACATCTATTTTAAATAGTTTAAGAGGCATTTAGCATAGGAAAATTAGGACATTTTAGTATTTTTTCAAAGTGAAGGATGGTAAATAATAACAATTCTTTTAGTATTTACTAATTACATATTGAGGGGCAGATGAAAACTATATTGAATTACTTACCATTGAATTGTCTATATATTTTTCTTGTTGATCAATAACAATACTTGCTTGAATTATCATTCCAATTTTATAAGTAAAGAAAACTATGGCCTTTAACACAACGCTAAATGAACAGAGCCGTTTAAAATTATTTATAGTAAGAAAAGGTCACCAATTTAATCATGTACGTTAAGCAGGCAAGCAATTTGTAAACATTCAAAAGCGGCAGCATCCATGTTACAAACATAAGGGAAACAAAAATCAAGATTGTTTTAACGATTCCCCAACCCTTCTTTGCCCTCCCAAAATTTTGGAAGTGATGTTTAAAAATACTACAAACACCAAAGGAGATTCTACCGGGCTTAACAGTCCTTTCTTACAAAAAGAAAAAGGTTCCAAATTTTCAACACAACATTTTATTAGTGTGCTCTTTAATATGATCTATATTGGTCACCAAGTTCGAGCTCTGTTTAAATCCCATTAGCAAAGGGAATGCTTGTATCTTGATTCAATGCTTCTTTAACTTCTGAGGGCAATGTATCAAAAAGATGATCTTCTACAATTAGTCCACTTTTCCTGAGAAGCCGACACTGACCCAAAGTGGCTGGTAGACGGTCTAAACAGTTCCCCTTCAGCTCTAGGTTAGTTAGTTGCAACAGCTGGCCAATTTTTTCTGGAATTGAGGTGATGCAATTTTGTCCCAAACTCAAAGTTCTCAACTTGGAGCACTTAAACAGCTGTTTTGGCAAAACTTCCACTTTATTTCCTGTGATATGCAAGTGCTGGAGATTTTGAAGCAACCCTATTTCCACAGGAATCACCGCAATGGAGTTGTAGCTTACATCCAAGCATCTGAGTTTTTGTAAACTGAATACTGCAACAGGTAAGGATTCGAGTTTATTATTGGAGAGGTAAAGCGACTCCAAGTTTTTAACATGGGTAATGGAAGAAGGAATGTTAACTATTTTATTGTGCCACAATTTCAGACAAGTTAGTCTTTTTAAATGTTGGAAGCTGATGACTTCTTCAATTGTGCGTATGTTGTTCGACTTTAGGTCTAGTTCTTGCAAGTTAGTGAGACTAAAAATGGCATGGGGAATACGTTCCAGTTCACAGTTCTGCAGCTCTAATTCTGCTACATTCATCATTTTCTTAAGGCTATTCAGTACAAAAAGCTTGGTACCATCATTGTGAATGACCAGCTTGGTTAGATGTGGTGCTACATCTGTGATGTTAGATGGAATTTTGGTCAAATTGCTTTTCACATAGAGAATCTTAAGGTGCCTTAATTCTCTAAGCGATTCAAGTCCTATCATTTTATTGTTTTCAGAATTCAAGTTGCCGACCAAATACAACTCTCGGAGATTTTTAAGTAAGTACACCCAAGCTGGTATCTCTGCAACATCAGTAAATTTCACATGCAGGCATCTCAGGTGGTCCCGAAGAAAACTGAAGGCTGTCTGCTCCACCTTGGCAGGGCAATGATAGAGATGTAGCTCTTGAAGGTTAGTCATCTGGGATATTTTAGCAGGGATTTTTGCTTCAGGAATCAGCTCAAGCTTTAACACATCTAAATCTGTCAGATCAAAAACCGCATCCGGGACTCCTGATAGCATGAAAAGATGTAATTCTTGCTTATCCTGAGCATTGCGAGAAACGTGTTGCCTCAATTTCTCAAAAGTCCATTCGTGGTTCAAACTTATTTCCCTCAGTTTATTTTCACTGACCTCTGACAGAAATACACCAAACCTCTTGGAGTACAGCTGATCGTACTGGTCAACCATGTGCAAGAGAAAAGCAAAATCATTTTTAACATCTGGAATATCGCTGAAGCTGCTCTCCTCTCTAACTTTTTCAAAAGAGTACTCCTTCAGGGGTAACCGAAACAACCAGAAGAGAGTGTATAGACAGACAAAACCATAGACACAGATGAGAGAAATATAACTAATAAGCAACTTTTTTAACATGTACGCCATATTGTGTGTGCACTCAAATTCTTGGTAGCCAGTCAGATGTTCCACTTTGGGCATGCAAATATGCTCAAAGCTGATTTCATTGACAAAATTTGCCGTGTAGCAGAGAATAAATATGAATTTTACAGTTTTGATGACAGTCTGAACAACGTAGAGTTTATAAATCAAATCACTGTCCTCCACGTGGGCCCGGAATTTCCGTACTTTTTCAAAGAGTGCTTTGGCTTGCTCTCCATCTTTTTTGTCCAAAATGGTCATACCCGGGACTTCAATAACTGGCTTTTCTGCTGAAAACTTGAAACCAGTCTTATTTATCATGGGGGTACTGGCATTGGGACTTCCTTCATCACTACTAGTTGATACATGCTTTGGCAGGGACTGGGCCCCAGTTAGTCTCTGTTTATTCTCCTCAGAGTCTTCACATGCCGTTTCAGACAATGCTTTTGTAGTCCAGGGGGATTCAAAGCATTTTCCTAAAATAGAGACAAAATGCTCGATTTTTGAGCAGGTTTTGGGGTATTTAAACCAAAAATTGCTACTGACCATTAAAATAATTGTATGTATAAGAGCTAGGTAGGGAAAGTACTTTGAATACCAAGGAAGAGCCACATGATAGCACATCTGGTTAATGAAAACATATTGCTGATAATCCAAGTTAGTCTTACGGCCCAGAAAATCTTTCTGCTCCTTCTTTACTTCCTGACTTGCAGCAGTTGAGTGTGATGGGGGATAGGCAGCTCTACGTACATCAGGCGTAGTGACAGGTGTTGTGTCAAGAGATACAGCCATGGCTGCCTGTTTGTCTTTGTCCTGAAGAGCTGGTGTTTCGGATTCTGGCATATTTGTGGCTTTGGCACTTCCCAAGGGGCTGGGCTGCATTTTCGCACTTACAGCAGACTGTAACACAGGCAAGCAAACCACCTGATCTTTGGTCAACTGCATGGTTCCAGCAAAAATGGCAACCATTAGCATTACAACTGCCAGATAATCCATAAATACATCCCACCATGGTTTCAGAATTCGGTACGTTGGCTGTATGTCATTCAGAGAAGCAACTTCTGCAAGGGTAAACATTCCTGTAACAAAACAGAAGTTCCTGTTATTCGCTGTTGAGAAGCACAATAATAAATTATGCATTTCTTTATTTTTAATTTCTATTTGTTTTAATTTCAATTTTATCTCTTACAAATGGTGGACAGCAGCCACTTTTATAATATAAACAGTGGACAATAGCCTCTATTAAATATAAAACAACATATATTTTAAGGTCTCTCAAATTGCATTGACCAAAACTTAAGACTGTGGCACTAAAATATGTTCCTTGAATGTATTTTAACATTTTAGTAAATGTTTTAGGGTTACCAGCTTATTTTAGGACAGAAATGAAAGAATATAATACAGAGCAAATGAGAATCTTCAATGAGAATCAATCTAATAGTAATGGGTGGGTTACACAGCAATAATCTGTCTTAGAAATTATAACCATTAATAGTATTATTACATCAGAGCAGTAGTCCTTTTAAAAGGGACAGTAAGCAGTACATATGTGGTTTTATTTTTCCAACTTCATATATACTTATCCATTCCAATATGGATATATTATAATAATAATAATAATAATAATAATAATAAATTCGAATTTATTAACCGCTCCCTCTCCCCACAGGGACCCGGGGCGGTGCACAGGAGGAACTAAAAACAATATAAACAATAAATACAAAAATACATACTTTAAAACACAATTAAACACTATTATCCCGTGCTAAAAATAATTAAAAACCCATTAAAATACATTTGAAATCTATAGACAGAGAGACTATCCAAGGCCGGCCAGTCGAAAGAAATGGGTCTTCAATTTCGTACGGAAGGAGCGGAGGTCAGTGGTCGTTCTGATATCGGGGGGAAGGTCGTTCCAGAGGGCCGGGCCCGCCACAGAGAGAGCCCTTCCCCTGGGCGTCGCCCGCTGACAAAGTCTAGTGGACGGCACCCGGAGAAGTCCCTCTCTGTGGGAGCGAATCGGCCGTGAGGATGTATGGGGCAGGATCCGATCCCGCAGATAGCTAGGTCCCGAGCCATGGAGCGCCTTGAAGATGATAATTAGCACCTTGAAGCGCACCCGGAAGACGACAGGCAGCCAGTGCAGCTCGCGCAAGAGCGGTGTAACGTGGGTGAACCTAGTGGTCCCCATAATTGCTCGCGCGGCTGCATTCTGAACTAACTGAAGCCTCCGGGTGCACCTCAAGGGAAGCCCCATGTAGAGAGAGTTACAATAGTCCAGTCGGGATGTCACGAGGGTATGAGTGACTGTGCGAAGGGCGTCCCGATCCAATAGGGGGCGCAATTGGCGAACCAGGCGAACCTGGTAAAACGCCCTCCTGGCCACGGCTGTCACTTGCTCTTCCATAGACAGCCGGGTATCCAGGAGGACACCCAAATTGCGCGCCCCATCCACAGGGGCAAGATGTTCGCCCCCTATGGCCAGCGTTGGAGAGAGCTGGTTGAATCGGGCAGCCGGAAACCACAGCCACTCGGTCTTGGTCGGGTTGAGCTTGAGTCCGCTACTTCCCATCCAGATCCGCACGGCTTCCAGGCACTGGCACATCACCGCTACGGCATCGTTGGGGTGGTTTGGGGTAGATATGTACAGCATATTGTTATATTCCCGTTTCCAAAACAATGAACATTTCTTATGGTAAGGAAAAAACCAATCTAATGTAATGGACGGGCGATGCTTCAATGCTATTAAATAATTAGCAGATGTAAATCCTCCTGTTAATCTTTTCCCATAAGGTAGGCATTATACTCAAGGTTTTATGGTCTATCCAATAACCTGCAGGCTGATTTTAGGATTAATTGTCCCAAAACCAAAACAATCAAAGTTTGCTTTGAACTGCCAAAGAAATTATGTTTCTTTGGAATACTGGAAAGCCTAGAAGCAGGAAGGCAGAATTAATGTAATTCAACATATTTTTCTATGTGAGTTTAACACATCTTTACTCCAGTCCACTGAAATAAAAGAGAATCCAAATGTTTTCATGATCATGAATTTGAATGACGTAACTGCCCTGTCCATGTTTAGCTGAATCCTAAATTGTTTGATGAAAAAAACAATTCCCTAAATTCAGATGTAAATTTATTTCCAAATAAGCAGGAGACAATTGGAGTCTCAATGTCTTCTGAGTTGCAACTATGATATACCGGTAAATATGAAACACAAGTTCTGAAAATGCCAATTATCAGAAATTAGCTACTTGATACAATTAAATCTTTGCAATAATGTAGACTAACCTAATCATGATCTTACAAGAAATTCATTAAAACCAGCCTTGCTAGCAATTTAAGAGCTCTAGACAATCCAAGGAAGAAGCACAATGTAATATAATTATTTTTGTAAAGACTTCAAGTAATAATGCTAATAAACAGGTTTTGCTTGCTCGCCCATTGCTTACCTCCAGCTGTGCAGCCCAGTTCCTAACAGGCCACGGACCTATACAGGTCCATGGCCTGGAGGTTGAGACCCCTGCTACAATTAATAAATCAGAATGCAGCACTTTACTACCCGCTGGTTTACAACAGTGTAAATAAAAAATCATGCCAAAAACCACGTCATATAGGCAGAACTGATAAAAGTTGGGAAGGTCACTAATCATAAGCCAGCATTCTCCAAATCATACACTTACCTGACTTTTACATGCAATAAGTGAGACTAGGGGAAAAAATAAAGGTATACAGTGATTTTTCATGTTTTACTGCCTAAATAACCATCAGTTTTAAGGCTGCAATATTACTGAACCTAGTGTGAATGGGTAAATATAGTTAAGACTTAATTGTTAATGCTGTAATAATTTAAAACTTTGAAGCCAGGAGGAAAAACTAAAAATGATTATTTCATTATTCCAATTAGATATATTTACATGTGTAGATTTTAAGCACAATGAATTCAATTTACTATGGACTGCAAAAATCTGTCTGTTCACTAGATGCTAGCAAATAGCTTGTTTTTTTGTATCTCCTTGTTGCCACCTAATGGTGGTTCAAGATTTTGCAGCCCACATTTCATAATAGCATTTCCCCCTTCTTTCACTTGAACTTAAACTAGATTAAGCTTCCATCTCCCTCTATCAATAGGTGGAAAAATCAAGATCACCTAAGGAACAAAACTGTGATTAAGTAAACCAACAGCAGAAACTCAGAACTTTAGATCTGAAGGCCAGAAATATTTTTCAGAAGTCTTGGCCATAGTTCAGAAAACAGCTCCAAAACTTGCTAAGAAAGTAAATTTTCTTATATGACAAAAAAGAGAGTTCACGTAGAGCAGGACTGTCAAACTTGCGGCCCGTGGGCCAGATGTGTTACATGTTGGCCACGCCCATGCCTGGTTTAGTAAAGGGGAGGGAGTCATGATATATCACGTGACAATGCTGTGATGACACGAGTTTGACACCCCTGATGTAGTGTAATATTAATTAAATATATTGTAAACCATTTGTTAAATAAGTTAACCATATTTAACTTAAACAAGGGTTTTGTTCTGGTCTAACCACATCTTTTTCCTGTCTCTGGTTATTTTAACTGTATTTGTGGCACCAGTTGTTCTACAATGTTTGAAATGCAGAAATGCTTACTAATTTATTCTCAGGAGTTATGTAAAGAATGTTTCAATTTAAAGAGAACAGTAGCCTAGAAGTTACATTTCGATGAACTATGTCAATTCTAAGTGGCTCTTTTCTTCACAAGCTTCCTTATACGCAATGAATTGATTTACCATTGCAAATAATGCTTTAGACATATTAGATGTTCATTTAAAGGAGTTACGGTTATTCCTCAGTTAACAACAAGGAAACTGGGGCCAGAATTTCCATCGGTAAGTGATGTAGTTATAAAGCACAACGTCGCTGGAATGCACTGCTTAATGATGACAATCCTGCACACCCCATTGCTATTGTTAAGCGAGGATCCTGGGTTGTTAAGCAACTGCCAGGTAGTTGCAAGCAGGCCTGCAGGCAGGCAAGGCATAGTGGTGCCTGGAATGGCTGCTGTTGGGTAGGTTTAGGTGTGCAAGTGACCTGAGAGGCTTAGCAAGATTATTATATTCAGTGCCTTACTGAAGTAACTTTCAACTTTTCCTGCTGGTTTCCCCATTGGCTTTGCTTGCGGAAAACCAGTAGGGAACATCACAAATAGCAATAGCATTTAGATTTATATACTGCTTTACAGCCCACTCTAAGCGATTTTACAGAGTTAACATATTGCCCCTAACTATGTGGGTCATCATTTTACCCACCTTGGAAGGATGGAAGACTGAGTTAATTTTGAGCCTGGTAAGATTTGAACTGCTAAATTGCAGGCAGCAGAAGTAGCCTGCAGTACTGCGCTCTAATCACTGAACCACCATGGTGACTATGTGATTGCAGGACACTGCAAGTTGATTGCCAAGTGCCTAGATCCCAATTAGATGACTCTGGGCATGCTGTCACCGCCAGAACTTCAAGGGCCAGTCATAACTTGGAATAGCTGCCCAGCAAAGACTACTTGTATTAAGGAATGCTTTCAAAACAAACACACTGCCTCAAGATTGGTATGTACTTAGCAAGCCAGTTTAGTCTGGTATATTAAATTCTGTATATATTGCTAATAACTTGTACAGGCTGGAAAACATTTAATATCTCATGACTTTCTATGATTTTTGGCAGGGATTGTGCATAATCACCTCTCCAATGAAGGAATAATAACATGCATTTTGATTATAATTAGATGAAAACCTGGGTTTTTATTATGTTCAGAAAAGTTACCATTGCAAACAAAACACACCGGCTTCAAAAAAATCCAGTAAAAGAAAATATCCAGGGAACATTATACTCAGTCAGCTAAAGTAATTATTCCAGTTAAAATAGATTTGTTTCACAGAAAGAACCTTCTAGCTGTTCTTGTATTTTCTAGGACACTTTTTCACCTTCACTTATCCACAGTGCACTTTAAAAGTAAGAAAAATAGCTATATTCTTTTCTCAAAATCCTAAGAATTGTTGTGCTTCAGGAACAGATGAAACAAAAACCTCATCAATATCACCAAATATCACCAAATTACCATTTCCTATGATTATACTGTATCTTCGTCATTCCTCTATAAAGGATCTTAACCTGATAAGCAAGTTTGATGAGGGATTTGAACCCAGGAATTCCTGTTCTTAGGTTAAGATGCACTCTGCACTTCTGCTTAAAAACAGCCCAATTCTAAAACAGAACTGCAACCCCATTTTATATGAAACTAATTAAATACTTAACTGATACCAACTTTATACAATATAGCTGAAAAAAACCCCAGGAGCTTTTATGTTTAGAAACAGAAGTATAGTGGGATAATGGAATCACTAACTATTTATGTTATGTTAGATATTAGACTATCTGCTTCTAAAACGAAGAAGCTAAATTACTCTGGGACTTTAGAATTCAAACAGGCAAGCATCTGCCACACAACACTCCAGATTTAACCATGGTTTATAAAAAAGATAAAAACAGCTGGATAATGGGCGTGGCATTTCCCAGAGACAACAGAAGAGAAGACAAAGTAATGGAGAAAAATCACAAAATATGAAGATCTAAATAGATGTAGAATGATTGTGACAAAAGAAAGCAAAGGTAGAACTAATAGTAACCTGTTAGTAACAAGCCCCTTGGACCTTGGGTGCAATCCAAAAACTTCAGGAGCACTACTTGAAGACCATCAACATTGACAAAATCACCCTCAGTCAACTGCAAAAGGCAGCTTTTACTTGAAACAGCTTACATTCTGTTATGATACCTTTTGCTCCATCAAATAACATCTACCTATCACAGGTTCTGGGGAAGGACTCAATAGGTGGATAAAAATGCCAAATCCAGTCTAAACATCTGGCTGACTGTGTGACCAAACATAAGAGTAATAATAATAAGTTGATGTTCGCTGTGTTACAGAATTGCTGTGACTAAACACAGAAATTATGAAACTGCTTCCTTGGTTCATTTTACTTCCAAACTCTAAAAACATCTTACGAAAAGCTGCTCTTGATCACTTTTCATTGAAATGTGGAACAAATTCATCAAAGCTGCTTGAAGAATTATTGAAATAAATGTGTTTGAAAGCACTTCAAAGTACTCATTTTATTACCATGTAATTCTTATTTGCTCTGAGAAAAGGAACTGTGCAGAGATTTCTCCTTGAATGGCTGGCCCCTATACAAGGCAAAGACAAGGTTGTTTTTTTACTAGGGCATCATATTCTTTCAAGAGTAATCTGGTGGGGCCACGTAGTGGGCAGAGCATAAGAAAACACTGCTTAAACTCAGAGTAAAAATGAGTGCAGAAGCTTCTTTTCTAACCTCTTTTTTCTTGGACAATATTTTTCTCTTCTCTTCTAAACACCTTGCTGTAAAGAAGACACAATGCTTATCAAAGGTCTGAACTGTTTTCCTGCAGTGTTTTTAAAATTAGACCAAGGGCTCCAGGATAAATTTATCCCCAACTTACAAAAACAAGAAGGACAGCTCGCTCTTTCAATCTTTGCTATTTTCAAGAATAAAATAAAGCACCATTTGCTACTAAATATATCTGAGCTGTGGCATTAGTCCTATTTGTCTGAAGTTCTAACAATAAAACCAGCAGTATATTACAAGAGATAATCAATTTCTTTGTATATTGATAACAAAGCTATGTAAATGTATTAGGAAAAATGCCAACATAATTCAGTTATATCAGAACTTGTAATAGGAACAGAGGAGGATAAATGAAAGAAAGTATCTTTCTTAATTGAGGTTTTGAAGTTCAAAAGCAATTGTGTGAAGATAAGAGAGTCAGGTCAGAAGAAGTGTTACAATACATCTACTAACGTAATCCTACAAACCCATTTGCAGTCTTGGGTTACTTCAGAAAAATAAGCATTTATTTATTAAGTCTGAACAGTTAATTTTCTTCTAACTAGATGCTTAGAAAACTCCTCCAAGAGACTAAACCATTTAATGACCAAGCTGACATACACAGATTTCACATGACAAGTTATTGGATTACTCAATGGGATGGTAGAAAGATGACTTTGCATGAAAATAAACCTTTGTATATTCAATTAATATGTTACTCTCATTTCATTTCATTTATTCGACTTATTAACCGCCCCCTCTCCCCGAAGGGACTCGGGGCGGTGCACAGGAAAATATAAAAATACAATACATCACAATAAATACATAAATACATTAAAACTATATTAAATTACACCCTGTGCTAAAAACTACCCCATTAAAATCCCTAAAGCCCAATTTAAAATTTCTCTACTAAACAACTGAGGCTGAAAACAGTAGGTTAGGCCTGGCTGGCCTGTTGGAAAAAGTAGGTTTTTAGTTGCTGGCGGAAGGAGCGGAGGTTCCGGACAGATCTAAGTTGGGGGGGTAGGTCGTTCCAGAGGGTCGGGCCCGCTACAGAGAAGGCCCTTCCCCTGGGCGTCATCCGCTGGCATTGCCTAGTGGATGGCACCCGGAGAAGTCCCTCTCTGTGGCAGCGAATCGGCCGAAGGGATGTATGGGGTAGGATGCGATCCCGTAGATAACTAGGTCCCATGCCATGGAGTGCTTTGAAGATGATAACCAGCACCTTGAAGCGCACCCGAAAGACCACAGGCAGCCAGTGCAGCTCGCGCATGAGCGGTGTTACGTGGGAATACCTAGAGGTAACCAATATTGCCCGCGTGGCTGCATTCTGAACTAGCTGTAGTCTTCGGGTGCACCTCAAGGGGAGCCCCATGTAGAGAGCGTTACAGTAGTCTAGATGGGATGTCACAAGTGCATGAGTGACTGTGCAAAGGGCGTCCCGGTCCAATAGGAGACGCAACTGGCATACCAGGCGAACCTGGTAGAATGCCCCCCTGGCCACGGCTGTCACATGGTCTTCTAAAGACAGCCGGGTATCCAGGAGGACGCCCAAGTTGCGTGCCCGATCCACGGGGGCTAGATGTTCACCCCCTATGGCCAGTGATGGAATCAACTGGTTGAACCGGGGCGCCGGAAACCACAGCCATTCCGTCTTGGACGGGTTGAGCTTGAGTCTGTTCCTTCCCATCCAGATCCGCACGGCTTCCAGACACCGGGACATCACTTCGACGGCATCGTTGGGGTGGTTTGGGGTAGATACGTACAGTTACTCTATGGCTGTGGGTAATAGGTTTCCCACATAAGTGCATCTTTTTGAAGGAAAGTTTCATTTTCCAAGCATTGAATTTATTTTACTTTCAATAAGTGTCATTTTATCCATATCTGGACATAAAATACATGCAGAAATCTATGATCTATGGGCCCATTGAAAAACATAGGCAAAGTTAATACTTTCATTCACATCAACAATTCTAATATGGATATACATCATTTTTCTAAAACTGTAAGAATCAAGAACTTTACTTTTAGTAAGCTGTGCAATCTTAAATTTATTTCAGTACAAAATTAACTAGACAGCTGCTAAACTGGGAAGAAGATGATAAAGGAAATACAAAATTATCACATATACTATTAAATAGGTGGGATTGGCTTTGTCTAATTCTACCACCCCACTTCTCCTTATGCCCAATGACAACCTAAAGGATTACAGTTATAAATATTCTTAAATTAGCATTTCCCTTTGGACTTTCAAATTTATTCTATTCTGATCAGAATCATAAATGCATATCCAGAATTGGTCCATGGTTCAAAGATGAATATGACAATTAGTCCTATTGCACAGCATTGTTGTCTCCAAATTACATGAGATAAATTTCCTGTTCTGTTTAATCATAGATGCATCATTTATAGAGGCAAAGCAAAAAATGATGTCAGTCAGTATTGGAACCCTTCTATTGGAAGAGTCTCTTCAATGTGGTCAAAACCAGCAAGTAGAACATAACCCATAGGACAGTACTTATATAGGCCACGAGATCAAACTAATTCAAGAGTTTCTTTCTCCATATATTTCAGATTGAATCTTGATCTGATCCATCTAAGGAAAACTGCCAAGATCTGGAGCTGCCAAAGCAGAGGAGAAAAAGACATCCAAGAAAACAGAATGTGCAAACAGAGCAATTTAAGAGATTAAAGTCCAACATATCACTCTTCATCAACTTTGTAAGGAAAAGTAGTTGCAAAGTAGGGCTTATGCTCTACTGAAATAGCTTTTAAAAAGTAAGTATGACACTAAAGCAGTTTTTAGTTCTGCATCTCTTGTGTTACAATTTTGAATGTGTTTTCCTTCTTCCTCACAAATAACCATTCCCAAGATTTGAAAAATGAAAAACATACACATACCTAAAATGAAATATTTTGATTACTGTGCCTAATAGTGAATTGCTTGTAAAAAGATTTCCTTCAGGTGTTACATATGCACCATTTTGTCTGAACATCTAAAATAGATTATAAATATCATCAGCTTACTACATTCCCTTTCTATGAAAGCCTATCAACTTTTTGCACTCTATACAATTACAGAAGATAGTAAATATTTTCATTTTTGTTTGAACAGGTGTTAAAATACAACCAGGGAATCAAAGAAACCCTTTGGGATTGAATTAAATTTCTGCTGGAAATATTATAAAAGCTCAAGAATTTTAAAGCAGTGATTCAACTTCCTTACAAGAGCTTATCTACATAAACTCATTATTTCTACATTAATCATTCTGAATTTTAAAAAAAGAAAGAAGACATTTTTAATTTTTTGTCATCACAAGTATTTAAAAACATTTTAAGTAGAGCTGGCATTAATCAGCCTATCCCACAATTTGAAGACAACAGTATGATACAGTGCAATTTTTTCAAATGAAAGCACACCAGGGAAAATTCTCATCTGCACACTTTTCCCTTTTTTTGTCCATACACTATATAAATCCATGATCATGCATAATAGATTTTTCCTGCCTTGTACTCACAGGACTTTCCTATTTTATACCATAAATGACCAGGGCAGTTTATTTTCATTGCATGTCATTCAAATGTTATTTCAAAAGTAATCCTTTTAATACCTACAAGTAATCTTGTCGGTATTAAAATTAAAATACATGTTAGTTCAGCCAGTATTCTGAATGATGGAAACATGATGGTATGGAGGCCCAGAAAGGTTGTGGAATCTGTTTACCTATGCTCAGATCACTAGGATTACTTGCTAGACTTTTGGTTATAACTGGAAGAAGGACAACAAAAGATCAATGACAGAGTCAAAAAAAGAATACAATCCTCCTTAGCTAATTTGTCACTCATTAAATGCTACATGAACTGCACTTTGGACCAGAGCACAAAATGGTAACTGGTGAGGCAGCAGTAATCTTATATTAAACAGAAAAACTGGGAGGTATACTGTCATCTACAAAAGCAGCTACATTTATTTAAACAGCTTCTGGAGAAAGGGTTTTTCAGAAGAACCTAATTCTATTTTCTTTTTCTAACTTTTATAGGTTCCGTTGGATCTCTGAATGGCAGGTATACTTAAAACTGGCTTGAATGCAAATAGTTTTCCATGATGACTTCTACTTCAAGCGGTTAGCACCAAACTGGATAAAGCTTCCTTTGAGTCAAGTTCAACTACTGGTGAATCTATGATCAGACATTTACTCTTTCCTTGACAAAAGTATGGAAATGGTTTACTTTCTCCCATGTTTGTCCATTTCCCAGTCTAGCCTACAGTTTTGCTACCAGACAATGTCAGGCATGAGCTATCCACTTTCTTCAATTTCAGCTGTAATCTTATATTTTGGGGTTGACATTCCAAATAAGTGGATTTTTTCTTGTAATACTTTATTATTTCTGTTCCCACAAAATATTCACATCTTAACATGCATACCATTCTTACTTATAACTAGCCAAAGACTACAATATAAACAAACAACTCATCAGAAGCGACCATTTAAGGACTGTATAACACATTTAGGCAAAGAAGGACCATCAACTATAGTTAAGGAGCTACATGGAGTGGAGACAAAATAGCAGCAATCCAGACTGGGTTAATTATCCAGCTTTTTACAAAACAAAGCCTAGCCAACAGACATAAAAGTACAGGACCCAATTACCTGGTTTTTACAAGATACAGTGAGCAAATAGGCATCTATATTTTAAACTAACTTGTTGTGTGAATTCAGCCAATATGCTTAACTTATGGTAAAAATAATGGGTTAGTTGGGTGAACTATGGATTCGCTAGCTGTGGGTAAGCATGCTGTGAATAGGAATTCATTTATCTTACTTTGCTAGACTTACCGAAAAGGAAGTCAATTTAAAACAAGAAATTATATTACCCCAGGTGAACTTTATGAAAGTTGCACTTTGTTTATTTATTTATTTACATTTTAAAGTGAGAGCGTAAGCCATCTTTCCTTGGGGAGGGGGGTTGGATATTTC
Source organism: Rhabdophis nuchalis (assembly GCA_039707465.1). Taxonomy (NCBI): domain Eukaryota; kingdom Metazoa; phylum Chordata; class Lepidosauria; order Squamata; family Natricidae; genus Rhabdophis; species Rhabdophis nuchalis. Next base: position 90,270,426 of record CM077644.1, on the reverse strand, counting down.
ATAGACGGGGGGCTGCTAAAGAGACTGCCCCCTCTTGCCGCACTAAAATGCTTCAGAGAATAAAAGGAGTCTGATCTCTTTTCTTGCCCATATACATTTCTATATTCCAATCTATATATCTAAGGACCATAATAGATTCTGTTTAGTAAAGCTCCCCCACTACCAAATAGCGTGGCAAGAGGGGGCAGTCTCTGTAGCAGCCTCCCGTCTATGAAACATCCAACCCCCACTCCCAAGGAAGGATGGCTTATGCTCTCACTGTAATCTACATAAATAGAAATGTAACAAGAGTTTGTTCAAAACCGCTAATCTCCGAAAGTACTTCACCGATCGCTTCCAAATTTTCACACAATGTTCCTTTGATGGGGGTGGGGCCAGTCAGAGGTTGTATTTACCAGTTTTCCAAACTACTCAAAATTCCTGCTACTGGTTCTCCAGAACTGGTCAGAACCTGCTGAATACCACCTCTGCACTAAATCCAATTTTATTTCTTACTCAAATATCTGCAGGTTTTACAAAATGCCTTCAGAAGTCTTCCAGTCGCTCCTCTAGATCTTTATCATCTTTCTTATTGTATTTCATTAATATACTACAGGTAAAAAGGCAGCATTTACATCTTCTGGCTAACCTGCAGCTCAGGCACATAATCAAGCAGAGAATCAGTCCATAGTGTTTTCTTCTCCTGGCAACAGTTTTTGTAAGCACATGTTACTCACTGAAACATGTTCCGGCAAGCAAGGCTTTCTTTAACACTCCATATAAGCTAACAGAACAACAGTTGTCACTGAATCAGTTCTCTACGTTTTTGAGAGTTCTTTAAAGGGTATTTAGTCCTTTTCTATGAAAAAGATGAAAACAGTACATGTAGTCCTCAACTTACAACAGTTCACTTAGTGACAGTTTGAAGTTACAATGGCACTGAAAAAAGTGACTTATGATCATATTTCACACATATGACCATTGCAGCACTTAACTATGTTACTAATTTAATAACTGCAGTGATTCACAAAAAAAAGTCGTAAAATGGGACAAAACTCACTTAGTTAATTTCTCACTTAGCAATGTAAATTTTGGGCTGAATTGTGGTCGTAGGTTGAGGACTACCAGTACCTATATTCAGTCAGATTCAGTTGTTAATTGAATCTGGCATCCCCATTGACATTGCAAAAGGGGATCACGTGACCTCGGGACACAGCAACGATCATGAATATGAACCAATTGCCAAGCATCTGAATTTTGATCACATGATCATAGGGATGCTACTAAGGTTGTATCTCTGAAAAATGTTCATAAGTCACAGTTCATTTAGTGACTTTGAATTGTCACTAAATGAACTGTTGTGAGTTGAGGACTAACTGTTTTAACTGTTGTTTAACATACAGATGAAACCAAGTAATTCGTTCTTTATAAAACATTTCCAATTAATATAAGTAATTAATTCATTTTCTGTACAAGATCACGGCAAATTAAATTGTAGGATTACTGATATATCTTCCTGGTGATTTTTTGCACTTTCTTCAGTTTCTTCTTTTACGAAAAAAATGCAGATGTTTAGAGAGTCCTTAACATTTAGAATAGTACTTGGTTAAGGTTTGAGGAAGGAACTAAATATATACCAAGGAGTTTGATAAAATGGATGAGAGCTGATGCTTTTCCTGCTGTCCCTCACATCTGTTATAGTACTAGTTTTGAACTCTAATAGTAGCACAGTTGCAACGTGTCTCAATCCCATTCACATAATCTTACTTGGTAAAGGATTGGAAGCTGAGCAGTTGCGTTATTCAATATGATTAAAGGCGACCAATTTTTATCTACCATAATATTCTTTAAAAAATGGTGACCTGCATCAATCAGATGTGAAAAAATATGTACAGACCAGTGGTGGTTGCTAATCAGTTTCCTACGGGTTCGCTTGTGTGCACACAACGCTTCTGCGCATACTCAGAAGCATCCAGGTGGGTGGGCAGAGCCTCCCATCGCTGCCACTACCGGTTCGGCTGAACTGGGCTGAACCGGGAGCAACCCCCCTGTGGTATAGACCTGCATCCAAAGCTTTATTGTCAGGTTGCTCAACAGATAACTGGAAAATTGGTAACTGAAGCAACGCTGCTGGGGAACACACATACCAGATGCTTTGGGAAAAGGTATACCAAGGGCCCTGACTGCTCTTTAGAAGGCCAGATCCTGAAGATGAAACTCAAATAATTTGCCCCCAAATGAGAAGGAAGGACTCACTGGAGAAGAGCCTAATGCCGGGAAAGATTGAGGGCGAAAGAAGTAGGAGACGACAGAGAATTATGTGGCTGGATGGAGTCACTGAAGCAGCAGATGTGAGCTTAAATGGACTCCAGAGGATGGTAGAGGACAGGAAGGCCTGGAGTAACATCGGCCACAGGGTCGTGATGGGTCAGACATGACTTCACAACTAACAACAACAACATACCATTTGCCAAGGATCCTCAAAGAACCAGGCCTTCAAAAATTAGAACCATAAGTTGAAAATGAACTTGACTGACTTTGACTGCAAGTTTTGTACATTCTGTAGGCTACGTGACATACGTTGCAAACCAACTGCACATTGCAACTGCTTTAAAAAAAAAAACATATTTCATCATCCCCCTTCAGATGGAAAGGGCTGAATGTTTACATAAATAATAGTACACTAAAGTATAGAAATGCATTAGATTTTCCCCATCAGAAAAGCATTGCAGAACAGCACAGGTTTATATACACTGTATGTTCGAGTTCTCAGGATTCAAGGGCAAAAACTAGAGGTTCAAGAAGATATCTACTACGATGAAGCAAAGCAGATCCCAGTGGCACCTGTGCTATACTCCAATCCATGCTCACACAAAGTTGCAAGACTCGGACTTCCGGTTCCGCCTTCCAGCGGCGACGGACGAGTCTTGGGACTCATCCGCCGTTTTGTTCTTTTTTCTGCCCCCCAACGGGGGCGAGGCACCCCCTTTTTGGGGGCCTTCCGTAGGGCTGGCTTGCCTGGGTCTGTTTATCCCAGCGGCGGCGGGAAAACGGTCCTTCTCTTCGGTCTAGGCGAGAGGAGACATGCTGCGGGGGGGTTTCCCTTTGCCAATGGAGGACGGCAACGAACGACGAATTTGAAAAGAGCTGAGTGTTCGGGTCGGAAGGCTTCCCGGGGCTTTGGCAGCGAGGTGAAGAGTGAGTGATTTTTAACCTTATTTGTGCTGGCAGCCTGGACTGAAAAAAACGTAGAGGGGGGTGTTTGTTTGTTAAACCCCCTCTCGGATTTAAAGCGGCGCTTAGAAATGGCTCCTCGTTGCGAGGAAGTGGACATTTCGCATCCGGACTGCTTTGAACCAAGTGAAAGTGATTTGCAGCTTGTTTCTTTACAATGTATCTAAGTCCGGCTGGCTTGAAACAATTTTTCTTTTGTTACTTTCTCTTGCTGGCTCTCAGACTGGGCAGTGGAGGATGGCTGCCCTTTGTTCCTGAATGATTATTCTTATTTATGGAAAATTACCAACATCTCTTTGTGATTTGGACTCCCTCTCTCTACTAATGAAGACATTTCTGGATTAATTGATTCCTTCCCTGGAGTGCCTTCTCTGCTATAATTATTGACTCTGAAAAGTGTTTCTCTTCTGGGTCTTGAACTTTTTACAACTTTCATTTGAACTGTTTTTCTCCTGACCTGCCTCAACGGCCCCACCCAAAAAACGCCATCTTAGTGGCACTGACTTTAACAGCTTACCATGGCATCAAAATCAGAATTGGCAGGATTGGAACAAAGAATGACATCAATGGAATCAGTGTTACAAGCTCTGGTGCAGGAAATTAAAGCTTTGAGAGAAGATAATAGCAGCTTCAAGAAGGATCTTTTGGAAACACGGAAGCAAGTGCTGGAGAACACACAGAAGACTGAGGAGCTGGAAGGGGGGCTGGTTGGGGCAAAGGGAGAGCTTAAAAATGTTAACGGTGAGGTTGGAGAACTGAGTGGGCATATGTCTAGGATGGATTTTGAAAGGATGTCATATTTTTTAAGATTTCAGAACATTTCTGAAGAACCTGGTGAATGTCTTCCTGAACTCATGAGTACAATTTTAGCAGACTATTTACATAAACCTAAAGATGAGATCAGGGGGGACATTGACCTAGTCTACAGAATAAACTCGACATATGCCAGGATAAATGAAGTACCCAGAGAGATACATATTAAATTTGTTAGAAGGTCAACCAGAGAGGGAATTTTGAAGGCTCAGAGAGGGGGGCCGCTAATTTACCAACAAAAGGAAGTCGCCATCTTGAAGCAGATCCCAAAAAAGATTAGAGAGATGAGAAGGAGGTATTCCTTCTTATCCAAAAAATTGTTTGACCACGGGATTTGGTTTAAATGGGCGATGCCGGAAGGGATGTTGGTGTTCTGGGATGAAGGAAGAGTAAGGATTAAAACAGTTGTTGAGGCAGAAGCCTTTCTTAAAAAACATTCCTCTGTCCTGGGGGACGATTCAGGGGGGGCAGGGGGGGCCACGGTCCCGCCCGCTGGGGGCCAGGGAGGAGAAAAAGAAGATACAATTGCCAAGAGACTTAGATCGAAAAAATAACTTTGCTTTTTTATTAATATTGTATAACCTTTATATCTGGATGTTTGCACACGACTGCCAGCATAGAATTGAGAATTTAGGAAACATGCACTTATTTTCACCTTGTAGTATTTTTCAAAAATGTTTTTTCAATGTTTTATTATGAAGCCCTGGAAGGGCCAATGATCCCGACGCGAAAGTTCTTAAAATGTTTCTGTATCCCTTACCCTACCCTTTTGGAAAATTGTAAAAACCAATAAAACTTTTTCAATATAAAAAGTTGCAAGACTCAATGAAAGTTGCAGCGATCATATTGCCATGATGATAAATGCAGCTAATTATTCAAAATCAGCTTTAATGTCAAATGCTTCAAGAAAAACACACAATGGGTACTAAAAACCTGGAAGTGTTTTCCTCCAGTCTGGTACATCTGAAGGTCCTGGATTGCAGTTCCCCACATCCCCCATCAGCACATATATTTCAAGGATGCTAGTTCACAAAGTGATTCTCTTCTACCTTGTATAGCTTCAAAACATTCCACATTATATATAGTCTACTACTTCCAATGTGTGTGTGTGTATATATATATATATATATGAAGTGGATATATATATTGGATATATAAGTCCTGTAGAAAGGATGATGTAATCAGGGAAACTGTTAACTCAAGGCATAGAGAAGCCTGCTTTGAATGCTGGAGAGCACCAGTTCAAATCCCTGTAGGGAAGTATGGCCAGCTGACGAGGGCTAAGGAGCCCGAAATGGATCCATCCTGGTCTCTTAATTAATTATTATTATTAATCATCCCTTAAAGAAATTTAAAACATATATATATATATATATATATATATATATATATATATATATATATATATATATATATATATATATATATATATATATATATATATATATATATATATATATATATATATATATATATATATATATATATATTAAAACCCTAATAAATGCCAAGGAATGTATTATTCAACTTATTCAAATTCTTAATTACTTAACAAGAATGAGTTGATTGTGTAAATGTTCAAGATTTAAAGGTGGATGTTCTTGGAAACTATTAGCATCATTTCCACCGTCCTTTAGCTTTGTAGTTTATAATCATTATAAAACTAAAAAATGTACATGTAATATTTATCATATTAATCACAACACTCTCCATAAAAGGAAAAAAATATCCCATTCAAACTCATTTTTGTCTAGCTAATTGCATTACAGAGAACGAGTATATCAGTGCCTATTATTGAAGTTGTCCCACACCTTTAAATATAACAATTATTTTCAATATTGTTTATTGGAACTAATAACAATTACAACAAAACTAAATCTCCATAACTCATTTGTTCTCAGAATACTATGATTTTAGAGGTTTGAGTAAATAATAATGTTAAAGGTAAATTAAACCATCATGAAAACTTCTTCAGCAACTTGATATCAATAAAAGAAAGGAAAATATAACCTTAAAATTAAAATTAGTGTTAATCTCAAGAGTTCCAACATCTGTGAGAACATTCCAAAACATTCCAAAACATCTCCTTTTAAGATAACTGGCAGGAAATGCTAATTAACCATGATAAAATCATGATGACAAGGTAGACCATAACTTACTACTAGATAAAGTAGAAAAATGTGGGTTACACAGCATCACCACCAGATGGATTTGTAACTGGCTGACCAACCGCACTCAACGTGTAGTCCTCAATGGAACTGCATCTACATGGAGGGAAGTTTGCAGTGGAGTACCACAAGGCTCTGTTTTAGACCCAGTACTCTTCAACATCTTCATCAATGATTTGGATGAGGAAATAAATGGGGAACTCATCAAATTTGCAGATGACACCAAGCTGGCAGGAATAGCCAACACTCCAGAAGAAAGGCTTAAGATACAGCAGGAAGGAACATTGGGCACTATCTAATAAAATGAAATTCAATGGTGAAAAGAGTAAGGTTCTACATTTAGGCAACAAAAATGAAATGCACAGGTACAGTATAGGTGGTACCTTGCTCAATAATAGTAACTGTGAAAGGGATCTTGGAGTCCTAGTGGACAACCATTTAAATATGAGCCAGCAGTGTGCAGCAGCTGCCAAAAAAGCCAACACAGTTCTAGGCTACATAAACAGGAATAGAACCAGATCACGTGAAGTGTTAATACCACTTTATAATGCCTTGGTAAGGCCACACTTGGAATACTGCATCCAGTTTTGGTTGCCAAGATGTAGAAAAGATGTGGACACTCTAGAAAAAGTGCAGAGAAGAGCAACAACGATGATTAGGGGACTGGAGACTAAAACACATGAACGGTTGCAGGAACTGGGTATGTTTAGTTTAATGAAAAGAAGGACTAGGGGAGACATGATAGCAGTATTCCAATATCTCAGGGGTTGCCACAAAAAAGAGGGAGTCAAACTATTTGCGAGACCGCCTCTTGCCCCATACATCCCTTAGACCGATACGCTCCCACAGAGAGGGCCTTCTCAGGGTGCCGTCGGCCGGACAATGCCGACTGGCGAACACCCAGGGGAAGAGCCTTCTCTGTGGCGGGCCCAGCCCTTTGGAACGACCTACCCCCTGAATTACGCACCATCACCGACCTCCGCCTCTTCCGCCAATGTCTAAAGACATACCTATTCCAACAAACCGGCCTAGCCTAACCTCCCATGGGGACTTTTAGATAGTTTTAAATTGGGTATTTTAAAATTGGGTTTTTAGCATAGGATAAGACGGTTTAATTTATATTTTAAATTGTGTATTTATTTTTGTATTTTGTATGTTTTTTAAATTTCCTGTGCGCCGCCCTGGGTCCTCTGCGGAGAAGGGTGGGATATAAATGTAAATAAACTAAACTAAACTAAACTATTCTCCAAGGCACCAGAGGTCAGAACAAGAATCAATGGGTGGAAACTAATCAAGGAGAGAAGCAACTTAGAACTGTGGAGAAATTTCCTGACAGTTAGAACAATCAATCAGTGGAACTGATTGCCTCCAGAAGTTGTGAATGCCCCAACACTGCAAGCCTTTAAGAAGATGTTGGATAGCCATTTGTCTGAAACGGTATAGGGCTTCCTGCCTAGGCAGGGAGTTGGACTAGATGACCTCCAAGGTCCCTTCCAACTCTGCTATTGTATTACTTGTATTTATTTCTAGAAGGAACAAAAAAGACAAAGTTAAAAAAAATCTAAACAAAACCACAATTGGTACCAATAATTGAGTCATTAAGTGAAGTGGATACTAAAATATGCCACTGTGCTTATGATCTTGTTTCTTTTGCCTTACAAAACTTAACAAAGGTCGTAAATATGGGGACTGGTCACAAATCTACCTTGTCGTCATATATCTGTGAATGGTTGCTAAATGAAGACTACCTTACTTTCCATTCACACCCACATTCCCAAGTGCACGCATGCAGACACTAGTGAGAGAAAGAGGCTTTGTACTTTTATATTTTACCACTACCCTAGTGGTAGAAAATATTGCCATTTTTAAACTGCTGAGATCCTGAAGTACCAACAACCAACCAAGATGTAGGTGAGGTGAGCTTGTCCTTGTAGTTTCTTATGACTAAGGATTATGTGGTTAGAGATAAGATTTCCCTTATCTTATAAGATGAGCAGCCATTATGCTACCACAGCATTGCTGTCGTTTGGTGATCGTTTATTCTTCTTCTGCTGGTTTCTTGATCTTGTGTTCACCGTAACGAGAAGCAAGGCTATGTAAATCAATATAATCAATAAATAAATGATAACCCCAGCTTATCCTCTCACTCTTACCCTCCTTCATCATTGTTCCTCAGCAAGAAAACACAGTTGCTGACAAAATTAGTTAGGCCCAACGGAATAACCACTCTTGCCAACCATAGAGTTCTGCAAACTCTATGGTTGGCAACAGAATCCATTCAGATTCTGCCACCTGCAGGGTCAGAGTTTTGCAAAGCTGAATCCCAGCATCTTCTGATGCTCCCAGAATGCTTAATTATGGCTGCAGCAGGGAAGGGGGGGGGGGAATGAGGTGCAAAACAGGATATTGGGAAATGTGTGAAATCTAGTGGGTTCCATCCCTAGATGTGCGGTACAAGGTTGCCGATCTTCTCAAGCCAGCATAATCATTTCAGATGGAAAAAGCAGAAATGTTGAGAGACAATGTTTGGGAAAGTTTACATACAGTAGCTCTGCTGTCATCACTCCATCTCTCCGCCTCTCTTTCCCTTTGATCTCATAGAGCCATGGTTAAAAAAGGGAAGACACAAAGCAAAAAACCTATTGTATTCCAGATGCGTTTTATTATTTTATTTTCTTGATGTACACCCAATCTTTATTTTGCATCTCTCCAGGCAATTAATGTTCCCTCTTCCTATGGAATCCTGTGAGGTGGGTTGAGCTGAGCAAAAGTGAGTAGCTTAAAGTCACCCAGCTGGCTTTCCCGCCTAAGGGAAGACTAAAACTTACTGAAACTCCAAGTAATACTGTTTATTCTGAGCTAAAGAACTGAAATCTCTTCATGTAAACAAATCAAGAGGTTAATTGGAGGCTGCTGGAGTCGTGACTCAACTGTTTCATCTCCAGCTATCTCATTCTGTCAATGGAATTGAGGTCACCATTTGGATACAGAGTTCCCTGCAAAGAAAATCATCGTGGAAAAAAAATGGGCTAATGATCTGCAGTACACAGTTCCACAACAAGTAAAAGGTAGCTATAGATGCAGAAACACCATTTCTGTCAACACTAGATCTCATGTTTTCTTCACTCTTCCTTCATTTTCTGAAAGTTAACTGCTGGCTCCTATTAACGTCTTTCTTAGTGAGAGATTATACAACCTATTTTTTTAAGGAATAGAAATAACATTAAAGATTTATCAAGGACATTTTATTCAAGGGGAGAAAACTACACACACATCAATTATTATTATTTTGGCCATAGGTCAAAGAAAATCTTTTAAAATTTCATTTGTTTTAATGGAATATGCACCGGTAACGTGACTCCCACTACAGTTCAAAGTGATTCAAAACAGACAAAGCAATGCATAGGTTTCTACACTTTTAGGAACCTTAAGTAAGATCTTCAAAGATAGTTATCTGAACTGCACAAAGAACAGACATGTTTGTTCCCCAGTGAATTCTGGGGGCAGGAGTTACAAAACTCTGTGATCTTATCTGTTTGGAACAACAGCAATCTTACTAACTTGCTCACTAATTTATCTGTCTACTAAATAAGTCTGTCCCCATAAAGAGTTCCTGTTTCCAATGTTTATTTTAAAAAATGAGCCATCCATCCCAATTCACTTTTTGAACTACCCTAGTATCTTAAGTATTTTGTCCTATTTTTCAGTTTCTTGTCCTTTTAATCTATTTCTAAATTAAATGCATACATTATTTATTTATTGAAAGCTTATCAAATGTATCAAGGAGAAACCTTGACTGACATTTCATTGATTTATCTGAAATAAGTTATTTGAGTTTTCACAGCTGTAATTGTAAGGTTGGAAACTTTTCGGATTTCAGATCTGGGACCACTGACCCCATTGTGTAAAGGGCACATTCAAAAAGAAAGTGAACCCATAATATAAAAGTAGCCCAGGGCAAAAACTATATTTAATTTAATGTGAATTATTTGACATTAAGTTCCATTAAATAAAGTTAATATGATTTTTCCCTAGAGACGTGTTTTATTCATCCTGCCATATTAAAAATTATAGCTTGATAAGCAATTTTTGGAGGATGCATGTGAATCTGTAACCTCAGTTAATATTAGCTTTAATTCAAAAATAATTATATTTATGTTTTACATAATATGAAAGAAAGTTGTAAAATCAAAAAGAAATCAGTTAAAGCTTTCAGGGTAGGGGGATATCATAGTAGGGGGATATCATAGATCAACACTTTTCAGCTGTATTGGCCAGGGTTATCATGTACTGTAATTAAATATATTTGGGAAATGTATGCTTGAAGAATCCTGCCAGATTTATAATCCTTTCACTTCTTACGTAGTTCCTTTTAATCAGCAAGGTTGCCTTGGGTCTGAATTCTCTAAGATGGAGAATCTGTCAAACGTTTGTTTTTGTGGCCTTGAGAAAAGCAGATTTACAAATGATTAAAAAAAAAAACCTCAGCAAAATCCAGCCCTTGCTTCTATAACCCTTAAACATTTTTAATCTCTGCTGCATATATTATATAGCTCATCCCTAACATAATGCAGATCCAGAAATTTCACTGCTGTTATTGACAGTGATAAATAATTCACTATTATATAATTTTATACTAAAAGCAATTAGATTTTCCACTGCTTTTGTGCTTCAAAAAGAGAGTAAACTGAAGCTATTATTCACCATGAAATGCAGATTTTTTTCGGTTCTGGCAACAATATTACACACATCCATTTATTAACAATAATATTTTATATTTAACACATCACTGAATAATTAAGATTGTACGGAAAACCTAACTTGATGGATTAGACACAAGACCTACTATTGAAAGATTCTGATCTGAAAGAAAAGTGGTTAGCTGGAACGTATTTATAAAGCTAGAAGAATTCCAGGTCCTGAGTCTGCCTTTGAAAACAAATACATCAGCAGAAATATCTGATTGGATTTTTCCTACAATAGCATTTTCATTGTATTGGTTGCCTATAAGTTTTAACAAGATCTATGCACTCTCCCCCTGTGCATGCCCGCGCGACACCCCCACCCTCCCTCCTCTTTTGGCATGCGATGACACGGTGGACCCGTTTTTCGCTGGCCACAGGCTCCAGAGGCCTCCCCTGCAGGCCCATTTTCCGACTTCTGGTTTGTGTGTTGGGGCTGTTTTTTGGCCTCCAAAGGCTTCCGGGAAGCCTCTAGAGGGCAAAAAACAGCCCAACGTGCAACCCAAAAGTTCAGGAACAGATTTCTAGGTTGCCCTTTGGGCCGTTTTTCTCCCTCCAAAGCAGTGGTGGGTTTCTGCAGGCTCGCACCTACTCGCGAGAGCCGGTTGGTGAAATTTAGAGAACCGGTGAGAGGGGGTTCCACTGGCGTACCTGGAAATAAATCTGGCCCGCTGTTGCCAGTGACCCAACGGGAAGGAAAGGAAAGGAAAGGAAGGAAGGAAGGAAGGAAGGAGAGAGAGAGAGAGAAAGAGAGAGAGAGAGAGAGAGAGAGAGAGAAAGAAAGAAAGAAAGAAAGAAAGAAAGAAAGAAAGAAAGAAAGAAAGAAAGAAAGAAAGAAAGAAAGAAATTTATTATCACAATTGAGTCCAAAATTTTGGTTGCTAAGCAAGAGCGTTGTTAAATGAGTTTCACCACATTTTAAAAGGTGGCCACTCCCACCTTGTCACATGACTGCCAAGCCACGCCCACAAAATAGGCCACACCTACAGAGTAGGTTCTAAAAAATTTGAAACCCACCACTGCTACAGAGGCTTCAGGAGGCTTCCCTGAAGCCCCCGGAGGGCAAAAAACAGCCCAATGCGCAAACCGGAAGTCCGTTCCAGAACCCCGTTGGGCGTTTTTTTGCCTTCTGGAGGCTCCGGGAGGCTTCATCGAAGCCTCCAGAGGGTGAAAAACAGCTGAAAATCATGACTGAAATCAGCTGGCCAGCGCGTGCATGTGCACTGGAACTGACAGGGCCATGCCTCACGTGCCCTCAGAAATGGCTCTACGTGCCATAGGTCCGCCATCACAGTCTTGGATGCTGGAAACTGCAGGCTCCTAATTTAATCCTTCTTAAATTATATCAATCCAATAGGTAATCTATACTCTTTTGCTCTGCATTTAGTGCAAAAAGTTGCTGAAGAGCTGAACCCAAAGGTGCTTTTTCAAAAGGCAACTGGACTTTCTGGTTTATCTTTGAAGATATTTCACTTCTCAGCCAAGCTTCTTCAGCTATGGAAAAGCATCTTTGGGACAACCATGACCTGGGTGATTGAGAATCTCCATAGACATTAAGAGCCAAATATTTCATGTTTATAAGGTCACCAACTATTAATCTAAAAAATTAAATTAAATTAAAGCCACTAAACTACTGTTCTAGCTTTTCTTCCTTAATTTATCTTTTTGGTAACAATAAAAATAATAGAAGCAGTTGGGTAAATGTAAGGCATAAAAGCAGCAACAACAAAATGCTGTTAATGTGACCAGGTAATTATACAACAAGGAAATCCCTTGTGTGACAACATTTATTAATAAGGATATGACTACATTCAAAAAAGAAACAAATAAGCGAGTCACCATCCCTGTCACCTGAAAGCTTAATTTCTATACAGAATAGAGACAAAATATTTTTCCTAATAGTATAGAAGGTTTTCAGGAGACTTATCTCAATAGTGCACAATTTAAGAGGTCTTGTGGAAGTGCAACCACCTAAAACTTCAAAAAGAGTTGTCACAACCTTTTCATTGTGATTTTAAATATATCAGAAAATCATTCACTAGGGGACAATATAAAACAAAAACACATAATTCAGTTCTTTCCACAAACTCCTTTTAGATTTTTTTTTAGACCCAAACATTTTAGCTTTTGTTAATTATGGAGAGGTATTTCAAAAGTGAGAGCCAGTTAGGGGTAGTGGTTAAGGTACCAGACCAAAAATTAGGAGTCTGTGAATTCTAGTCTCATTTTAGTCACAATGCCATCTGGTTGACTTTGATCTAGTTCAGTGATGGCTAACCTTTTTTGGCTCGCGTGCCAAAAGCGGGGGGAGTGCAGGGGGGTCATGTGTGGGCGTGCCACACCCATAATGCTATGTGCGCGATCCCCTGCTTTTGGCATGCTTTTTTCCCCCTCCCCAGGCTCCAGAGGCTTTCTAGGAGCCTGGGGAGAGTGAAAACAGCCTTCCTTCCCCACCTCCAGAGGCTTCAGGAGCTTCCCTAAAGTCTCCAGAGGGCAAAAAACAGCCTCAAAAAAAGGTCTAAATCAGCTGGCCAGCACACACATGCACCATACTGCTGACAGGGCAATGCCTCGCGTGCCCTAAGAAATGGTTCCGCGTGCCACCTGTGGCACCCGTGCCATAGGTTCGCCATCACTGATCTAGTTTCTCTCACCCTAAGGAGGAGGCAATGGCAATCAGCTTCTGAAATCTTGCCAAGAAAAAAAGCAGGGGTATGTCCAGGCAGTTGCCAAAGTTCAATAATGACTCAAAGGCACACGCAGGCGCACACAGACACAATCAATAGTGCAAGGTTAGCAACAAAAACAATAGAACACAAAAATCATCAAGGTCTGCAAAAAAAAAAAAAAAGAGAGTCTAATTTCTCATTCTATCTTAGTTTGACTAATGATTTTTCATGCAAGCAATAGCTTCGACTTCCACAGGAATGCTTCCTGTGACAAACAGTTCATTATGATACATGACACAAAATGGGGGGGGGGGGGAACCAGACTTCATGTCCTGCAGCACCCAGCTGTCCTCCCACAAAACAACACCCTTCAAACCAAATCAGAAGTCCAAAGATGCTTTCATTTCTCCTTGATTTTAGTATATTGTTAACATACCAATACACCTGCCATGCACTCAAGAATCTTGTCTGAAATGGTATAGGGTTTCCTGCCTAGACAGGGGGTTGGACTAGAAGACCTCCAAGGTCCCTTCCAACTCTGCTATTGTATTATTATTGTATTATCTTTTATTCAAAACCAAAGAAATATAAATAAGATAATTACTTTGTGAGACAGTTTTATAAAAGAATGTGGTGTTTCAGGAAGGAAGGAAGGTTTCTTTAAAGCATGATACAGAAAATAATATTTTCTCCAGCCATCATAAACAAAACAAATTTAATATTGAAACTTACACACACTGAGAGGGCCCTCGGGTGGAATAATTTATTCAGACCAAAATTAAATTAATTTTTTTTATCTTTGAGCTATAACAAACAGTTTCATTCTAATAGAACCCAACATATCTATTATATCCAACTGCTTCTGTTGGACAGTAACCAAACAAGGCATTAAATGATTAGTTATCTAACACATTATTGATCCCGAATTTGCTGCTGGTAGGAATTCTGGTTCCTTATTTTCAAATTGTGCTTCAGTTTCATCCACTACATTTTCCATGCATTTCTATCACAAAGTCCCTTAGTCTTAAGGCTGCAGCCAGTCTTGAGATCTCATGTTACTCATCCTTGGCTGGAATTAAGTTCCATCAAGCCAATAGTATTACTTTACTCAGCTATAGTGTTGTCAATTTCAGATAAATTAACTGACTTGTTATGCTGACTTGTTAATATGGTGTTTTTGCGAAGTAAAGAAACATTTTTTTCCTTACAGTTAATCAATACAGTCTATTCACTGTGAACAGCTACTCTTCTGGGTTATGGTCACTTAAGGCAGATATTTCTCTTTCCACCAAGTGCCTGGTTGAGATTTGTTTGAACCTTCAGCAGCTTTTAGGACTCTCAGAGATTGAACAGCATCTTTTAAAAAAGGGGATCTAAGGAAGCAAAAATTTATGAAGGATATTTGGGGAGGGGGATGTTTAAATCTCTGGCAAGTGATGTAGGGAAATAATCTTTGTATAAAGAAGATCCTTGATATAGATAGCAAGAATATCTTTTTGCTGTGACAGTACCAATTGCAAGCTTAGGATTGGTTATGTTGAAAGGTGTCATTTATGCTGAAATATAAAGGTAGTTCTCGAGTTACGACCACAACTGAGTCAAAATTCCCATCACTGAGCCAGGCAGTTGTTAAGTGAGTTTTGCCTCATTTAATGACCAGCTTGCCGCAGTTGTTAAGCAAATCGCTGCAATTGTTAAGTGAATTGTGCGGTCATTAAGCTTTTCCTATTGACTTTGCTTTTTGGAAGCCAGCTGGAAAGATTGCATCTCTTGATCCCAGGACAAGGCAACTATCATAAATAATGATTTATGTTGCCAAGTTCCCGAATTTTAATTACGTGACCAAGGGGCTGTTACAACAGTCATTAAGTGTGGAAAATGGTTATAAGCCACTTTTTCTGTGCTGCTGTTACTTTGAACAGTCACTAAATGAATGGTTATAAGTTGAGGACTATTTGTAATGGTTATAAGTTGAGGATTACCTTTAATCATTTAACCTAGCAGCAATAGGAAAGACCAGGAGAGAGCTTTTTCCTGAGAAGGTGTTGTTTCTGAGCAGGTATGCCATGCATTTGAAATTCCCTTCATTATTTCCTATCCAAGACAATCTCAGATATATATTTTTTATTCTGATATTTTCATTCCCTTCTGTATTTAATTTACAACTTGAGTTGTGCACATGGAACATCTGCAACAGACAACAGGGGAATGCAGTGTCCCAGACTCACTAGGCAGAAAAAATCTCTTGGCAGAGACACAATGACGTTCATGAATTCATGCGAACTGCAATTCTACAGAATTATAAGCTTAGTAGAATTAAAATTGATTGTTACAGGGTGCCAAGTTTTATTTTCCAGCTACAAAACATGGGCAACATTATACAGTGGTGGGCTTTGGCAGCTAAGCAGAATTAGAATTGACTGTTGCATATGCCAAGTTTTAGTTTCTTCTAGTTACAAAACGTAGGCAGCATTATACTTTGGTGGGCTTTGTCACAAGAAAATGATCTGAAACGCATATTAATCATACAAGTCTATGCATTCCACATTCAAACAATTTCTCTAATTTGTCCATGAACTGCATTAAAATTAAATTAAAATTCATTTTTGCACCATAACATTTGATTTCCTTATATATAGAATAGAATACAATAACAAAGGACTTTGGAGGTCTTCTAGTCCAGCCCCCTGCTTAGGCAGGAAATCCTACACCACTTCAGACAAATGGATATCCAACATCTTTTTAAAAACTTTTCATTCTTATAGCGTTGGGGCATTCACAACTTCTGGAGGGCAAGTTGTTCCACTGATTAATTGTTCTAACTATCAGGAAATTTCTGCTTAGTTCTAAGTTGCTTCTCTCCTTGATTTGTTTCCAACCATTGCTTCTTGTTCTACCCTCAGGAGAATAGTTTGACTCCCTCTTCTTTGTGGCAACCCCTGAGATATTGGAAGGCTGCTATCATGTCTCCCCTGGTCCTTCTTTTCATTAAACTAGACATACCCAATTCCTGCAACCGTTCTTCATATGTTTTAGCCTCCAGTCCCCTAATCATCTTTGTTGCTCTTCTCTGCACTCTGAGTCTCAACATCTTTTTACCTTGTGGCGACGAAAACTGAGTGTAGTATTCCAAGTGTGGCCTTACCAAGACATTACAAAGTGTTATTATCACCTCACGTGATCTTGAATCTGCCCCTCTGTGTGTGTTGTGTGTGTGTGTATTCCGTACTCATAATGTGGGGTTTTTTTTAACCACTTATAAGGCAGGTATGTCGAAGTGTCCAACTGAGGAAGGAATTCCATAGAAACATTGGGTTAGAAAGGACATGGAAGGATTTTTAATCCAAACTGCTGTTCTCAAAGACATTTTCTACAGAAGGATGTTACAAATTAAGTTCACAAATCAAGAGAATAATTAATATGAGCTTCTCTGACTGCAAGACTAATAGAAATCAGGCAGTTTTACTTACTAGCATTACTGTCTTTTGATTCTGTCAAAGGCATGGAAATCAAAGAAAGATTATATGGAGGAAGAACAAAGGCAGACTATACAAGTTTACAGAATGTTTTCAAGATGTCAAGTATCATAACAGCCTGCTGAATTTATATCAAACACTGCCATATTGTCATAAAGTTATTTGGTTAAACAAGCTGTGGTTTTCAAGCCGTAATTTATGGCTTACCATGTCTTGTGTATCCAACCATTGTGGTTCAGTTCATAAATCACAGTAAAGCAAACTATGGCATAACTTGATTCAGAACTAGGCCACTGGCTTTTATTCCTAAAAATAATCAGTCCCTTGATTTCTTGTTAGGGGTTTTAACCCATCCGTTAGAACCATTCTGTAATGTTTCGTCCCCCCAGTTTCACAACAAGCATCCCTACATTGATGTTCTGACCTGGGCTTCACAAGATCATGAAGCAAACTCCTTGTCCCGACAAAAACTCCTTTTATTAATTTACTGTTAATTCTGCTCATTCATATCCAGCAAAGTCTTTCAAGGGAGAGTTTACAGTCACAGACCTTATCTGGCTTGGAGAGCTGACAGGCCAATATCTGCAAAACTTGGCCAAGAATCTTGGAGAGTCACGAACCGATTAAGCAAACTAATTGTCTCCTGCTAACTCCACTCCCCTTTTGCTCCTCTTTGATTTCCTCTGGGAGGGGCCATTCATCATCCACCTGTAGCCTTACTCCTAAGTCAACCCTTGTTCTTTAGCTGTTCCTTTCGTCTGGCAACTCTTTGCATGTGCACACTGTGAAGAGGCTCCAGCTGTTCGTCTGCCTCACTGATGTCTGACACTGAAGGCAGCTGATAACTGGCATACGGCTCTGTCTCCCTCTCTGCCTCCAACACAGAGCCCTCATCAGAGCCTTCCCCAGATATCAGGACTGGCCCATGTTCCTCCCCAACCTCCTCACTATCTGAATCTGCTGCCAGCTCTGCTGGCTGCTGGTGCACCACAATAATTGGCCAACCTCAGAGAGAATG
This sequence comes from Rhabdophis nuchalis, assembly GCA_039707465.1. Taxonomy (NCBI): domain Eukaryota; kingdom Metazoa; phylum Chordata; class Lepidosauria; order Squamata; family Natricidae; genus Rhabdophis; species Rhabdophis nuchalis. The sequence goes on along the minus strand of CM077644.1, from coordinate 90,252,327 downwards.
ACTGGCTGAAGTTTACCCGCTGAACTCTGAGGATGGATTTGGGTCTTCCCAGAGTTAAGTTCACTACTTTCATTACCACACCACATTGTGGCGGATTTTTCCCCAGACATTTTCAGAAAGGTGGAACTTATTATTTGATACACTGAGACTAATTACAATTTTATTGTAATTTTAGTACAATGACAATAAAGATTATTATTATTATTATTATTATTATTATTATTATTATTATTATTAGAGTCCGCTAAATGTTTATGTCTATTTTAAAGATCTACTGATGTCTTTTATAACACTAGAAATAGGCTAATGACTTAACCCAGTATCTTATATCTGCAATCTTTTATAGCCAAATTTAGAAGCATTCCATCTCCATCCCCAAAATATATCCCTACGGTTTTTATTTTAACACCTGAAAAAACGTGACAACACTTGAGCAGAAAAATGTTAGCATAGTGGATCCTGCATATGTCTTGGAACTAGAAAACTGTAAAATATACGCTAGAAAACTCTGTGAATTTCATTCAAGCAACAGGCTGGGAGTAGCTGTTGATTGGCTTTCGTTCGCTGGATGAAATGGTTAAATAATTACATAAAGCCTCTTTGGCAAAGTCAATACAGAGGGCAAATGTCGTCTCCAAATGTCAAACACTTGTTCTTTCACCATCATCCCGTAGTCTTGTAACAGTTTGGACAGGCAAAAATTGTTGTGATACTGTAAGAAAAAACAACAACAAAATTTCTCCTGCAAGGCTTATTTATTGGGGATAAACCCCAGAGGCATAAGGAAGATAGACTGGTATCTTTTCACACACATTACCACTGCAGCCAGAATAGCATACGCACAGTTTTGGAAAGGGAAAGAACTACCATCAGACCAACTAATTATCAACAAAATCTTCTGGTGTGCTGAATGCGACAGACTAACATATATTCTCAAAGACAGACAGGAAGCAATATTCTATCAAAGTTGGAAAAGATGGTATGACTGGATGGAGGTAAAGAGACTACGGGATGAGAGATAGGGAAGGATATACAATGTAGATATATAGATAGTAAATAAAATGAATGTATCGAGCAGTGGTAGCTATGGGGAATTGATAAATGTAAGATATAGTCAAATAGAAATAGCTGGAATATCTAGGAATGTAGTAAGATGATATACGATGTTACTTGGTAACTGTGTACATACTGTGTACATATAGGGGGTGGGTTACTCCCAGTTGTATCTGTGTAGTTTTGCATTGTCTTGTCAATGTCTTATTTATGTTCTTTAAAAAATAAAAAATAAAATTTCTCCTCAAGAGAAATTCAAGAAGAAGGCGGCTTTTAAGATATCTTTTTTTTCCAAAAGTTTTTTTCCCCCCCTTTATGTGAAGAGAAAGCAACATGAAGTATCTAGAACAAATCCGGTTGTTCCAGTTTTTCTGAGGCACACAAGTTAAAGAGAAGCCTTCCTTTAATTATTTCAGTATTTTCTGCTGTGGCTAGAGATACACTGTCCCTTGAACAGAGCAAATTCTACATTTCATTGATTTACGAGCTGAAAACCATTTTTTCATAACTACATAAGACTGTGCAATCCTTTCAACTTCAATCAAAGACAATATTCATAGAAGTGCTTGACCTTTCCAGCAAACAGAACACTTTGCTACTTACTGATTGCAGAATGAAGCTAAGAAAGATCAAGCCAGACATCTTTGAAATATCATTTTAAAGCTTTGTTGAATATTTGAAGCTCTGATTAGATCTCAGATTTAAACAATTACACATTAGGAGAGGGGGAGAAAATTGCTGGACTTGAGAAATGTTGCGACAATGATTAATTTTTTAAAAAACAATTACTTTTTTTTAAAAAAAAAAGAGGAAAAAGCTTGAAAAGGTTCAAGGATTCGCATTTGAAATGAATTTTTGAAACCCCTATTACTGCTTATGTGATTACAACAGAGAGAATGGTCATAAAGGAGCTTTTGATCTCGCTGGAATCTGCTCCTCAAAGCCTGTCTGACAGTATGAGTTAATATTCAAAAGGCAAGCTCACCAGGCTGAATTAATTCTCCCCAAATCCCTATCAAATAATACTGGCAAATTAAAGATTGTTTTTCAGAATACCAGCGAGATTATTTTTCATGTTGGGGGAGGGGGGGTGCGCAAAAAATGTTTCTCATAATAATATCTATATCTTGACCAAAAGAAAACAGCAAAGATCAGCAAGTTCCACGAAGACATAGACAACCTTATGATTCTTGATAAATGTATCCTGTCTTTTTATGTACATTGAGAGAATATGCAAAGACAAATTACTTATGTGTCCAGTTGCACTAGACTAGGCCAATAAAGAATTCTATTCTATTCTATTCTATTCTATTCTATTCTATTCTATTCTATGAACTATCATCCTTGCCATTTCTATTTACTGCGCTTCCCTCTGGCTCAGACTACAGGTCCCATCTGTAGAGGATTTCCTTTACTAGAGTCCGTATCATCCTTAACACTTTACCCGGAGCAATGAATAGGAAGAAGCTGACAGATTCAAAAAGGCCTCACAACACTAAAGCATATCCGCTGAGACCAGCAATTGTTTTGCTACCTTTTCAAGGAAAGTCTGGCCTCCCAGGATATTTCTTAAAAGCCTGCCTAGACTATGAAATTATTTTAATCTAATTTGAATCATAGTTGCTCATTATTCAACTGTTACTACCTGTTTCCCTGAAAATAAGACCTCCCTGGATAATAAGCCCAATTGGGCTTTTATTTATTTATTTATTATTCAATTTATATACCGCTCCTATCTCCATCAAGATGGACTCAGGGCAGTGTACAGGAAATTAAAAATCACACCAACAAATAACAATAAATACAATTATAATATTAAAATGAATTAAATTAGGTAACCTGTGCTAAAAATATTTCCCATTAATAAAATTATAAATCCAATTACTAATCGCTACAATTATGCCACATCTGATCCTTAAGCTCTAAGCTAGACCGGCTTGGTAGAAGAAGTATGTCTTAAGTGAGCGGCGAAAGAGGGGAAGGTCTGTGATAATGCGGAGTTCAGGGGGTAGGTCGTTCCAGAGGGCTGGACCTGCTACAGAGAAGGCCCTTCCCCTGGGCACCGCCAATCGGCATTGACCGGCAGTTGGCACCCTGAGGAGACCCTCCCCGTGGGAGCGGATCGGTTGTTGGGAGGTGTGTGGCAGGAGACGGTCCCACAAGTAACTAGGCCCCGTGCCATGGAGCGATTTAAAGATGGTAACAAGCACCTTGAAGCGCACCCGGAAGGCCACCGACAGCCAGTGCAGCTCGCGCAGGAGAGGTGTTACATGGGAGCATCGTGAGGCTCCCAAAATCCCCCGCGTGGCCGCACTCTGCACTAATTGGAGCCTCCGGATGCACCTTAAGGGGAGCCCCATGTAGAGAGCATTACAATAGTCTAGGCAGGACGTAATGAGCGCTTGAGTGACAGTGCGGAGGGCGTCCCGGTCAAGAAAGGGGCGCAACTGGCGTACCAGGTGAACATGGTAAAAGGCCCCCCTGGTCACGGCCGTCACATGGTCATCCAAGGATAGCCGTGAATCCAGGAGGACGCCTAAGTTGCGAGCCCTTTCCACGGGGGTTAGTGACTTGCCCCCGATGACCAGCGATGGAGTCAGCTGGTTGTACCGGGACGCTGGGAACCACAGCCACTCGGTCTTGGATGGGTTGAGCCGAAGTTTGTTACTCCCCATCCAGACCCGCACGACTTCCAGACACCGGGACATCACTTCGACGGCATCGTTGGGGTGGTTGGGGGTAGATATGTACAGCGCATGCGCTAAAGTAAGCCCTCCCCCAAAAATTAGCCCTCCCCAAAAATATTACAACAGAGCAGCAGTCATGAGGTGACCATGCTCGCTGCCTTCTGCACCTCAAAAATAAGACCGCTCCAAAAATAAGGCTTATTTCGGGAGTCAAAAGAAAATAAGGCCCTGTCTTATTTTCAGGTAAACACGGTAACATTATGATCCTTGGATTGGTTTTGCTTTGCTTTTCTCTCTTCGTATCAATTTCCTTTTGTGCTGTACCTTTCGGTAAAACTCCTGAAACTCAACCACAGTGAGGTTAGAAGGGACTGAGGATCTATTGGCTTGTTCATACTGCAAAATAAAAGTAAACAATATGGTAGGATTAACCTCTTGCTGCAGTGGAAGGGTAAGGCACAAACAAACTGGGTGACTGGCTGAATAAAATAGTAGCTTAATAGTGACTGCATCTCTTCTCAAATGCCAGGAAGATTCCTAAAACATGAATGGCCCCGATGTTTACATGAAAGCTCTGTTTATGTGTTTGATCTGTGGCAAATGAAAAGTCTAGCTGTATGTTTTATCTAAGATGCACACATACTGCATAAGCACCATTTGATATTATCAGCCGTCAACAGATACATCCTGAGATTGAAACAGACAAAAACTTTGCATTTCAGGTAAAGGAGAGGAAAGAAACAGAAATTATTCAAAAGAACACACAAATCAGAGAGAAGAGATTGACAATACACTCTATCTGCCTATTTCTATTTGTACTTTTCTTATTTTATTTCTTTTAAAATGAAAGATGGTTATTGTTAAATTATTAGAGAACCACAATTCAAGGGGTAAAAGGTCTCTAAATAGTAATAAAACCATCATAGCTGTTGATCAAAAAAATCCAGTTTGGTAGGCATCACAGTCCTACCTTAAGCATGAAGTCCTTCAGCCAGTTGCCGTGTTTCAGCCCAACCCACTTCACAGGGTTGTTGTTATGGGGAAAAATAGGAGGCGGAAGGTGTGAGTTATTTGTAAAAACATAATAAAGGCAGGATACTAACAACTATATAAATATATACCTAAATACATAAGTAAATAAATATTTAGGATTAAATTTAGCACGAGACACCGAACATGAGAGAAAGAAGTCTACCTTGCACTATGTGTAGGACCAGGATTTCTACTCGACAAACATTTTTCAAGGCGTCAACTTTTCTTTTTGAACGAACAAGATAAATGGATCGTTTTGCTCATGAGGCAACACAATAATTTAGGAAAAGAAAATGGATAAATTTATCCTGGGAAAAGCATCAAAGTACACTACAGGAAATGAAGGATAGAGAAGTAATAGTTGAGTGTCATACAGTCTGGGCAGCCAAAATTATTGCTGAACACACTTCCTGGAAATACTGGGAGAGCCTATATCCAGTAACTCCTAAGCTGCCAGCTGCTGTCCTCGAATAAATATCTAGGAGCTTTTTACTAAAACTAAGCTTCAGCCCAGTGAGGGCTGATCCGCAATCTCTGTAATTTTTTTATAAGTCAGACTCTTTTATAAGTCTGAAGGACTTCAGCTCCCAGCTGGCTGGAGAAGTCTGGGAGCTGAATTTCTTCAGACTTAAAGTTGCAAAGTTTGCCCACCCCTGATCTATGTATTTATGCCTGTTGTAACGTCCTGGAGTCAAATGATCATCATTTATGACCTTCCTAAATGGTATCCAACAAGCAAAGCCAATGGGGAAGCCAGATTCTGAACTGTTGTGCGACTGACCTAACAATTGCAATGATTTGCTTAACAACCGTGGCAAAAAAAAAACCCGAGGTCATAAAATCAGGGGTGACTGCCTTAACCAATGCCAGTTTAGCAAGATAAATATTGGTCCCAATTGTAGCTAAATTAACATTCAATTGACACTGAAGGAACTGACTTTGGGAATAACATGCCACTTTCTTTGAATCCCACCATCTGCTGTTGATTCTATTACAGGTGCTTTGCAGGTCAATCTAATTAGTTTGCAACATATGGTTGCTTTGATTTTGATTTTCAACCCTTCCACGTCTCAAAAAAACGAAGGGCAGGGTTTGGGGGGGTGTCAGTCTCTTTATTTAGTACATTCAAACATAGAGTCTTTACTTTGGATCACAACAGCTTGACAATTTTTTGGACTTGGGAGTTTTCTTCTTCAGCAATCTAAGTTGACTTACTGCAAATGGACCAAGTAAATAAGGGACTCTTTCAATTAACCCACTTTCTTTTTACTTGTATTAAATAATAAAGTAAAAGATAGAGATAGAGGTCTGCATCGTCAGTAAGCTTTTCCTAGACGCAAAATCTGCAGTCTCGTTTTTTAAAGATCTCTTCCTGGCAAGTTTTGGTTGTAAAAGTTGGAACTGAATATTCTATAGCTGCTTCAGAAGAGAAAACTGTTCTGTCTATGGAGCCCAGGGAATTGGGTTTCTTGCTGTTAAGTGGATTGGTCCATTATATTTTCATCCGGCGAGTCCCAATGCAAAACAACATATCTATTTGGAGCATACCCAGGCATGGTTTATTAATAATTACTTACAAAATAAAGGTGGGATATAAATAAACAAAAATAAATACATCTTTTTTCTTTTTAAATTCCTTGAAGTCTTCTATTTGTTTTGTTGCGTCAATGGTCTGCATCAGGCGTGGGCAACCTGCAGGCCACGTGTTCCCCCGGATAGCTAGTAATTCAGCCCACAAGATTGATAAAATAATAAAGAAAGTTTGTTACTTGTGTGCATTAACTATATTATATATTTTATATGCGGCCCAACACAATTCCTCTTCGTTCAATGTGGCCGAGGCAAGCCCAGAAAATTGGACAACTATGATTTCGACATTTCTGTAAGACAAAATTCATTCTTTCTTCCTTTTCCCCCATTTCTTGTTTGAAAATTAAGTCACATGCAGTTGTACACAGGGGCCAGTAACTAATAAAAGATTACTGTAATACATAGCAAAGAAATAAAAATAAAATTTTTCCAGATCACTGCGGCAACTATTAAGTTCACTATTATGGGATCTACTTTATATTTATTCTTTGCTTTGAGGCCAAAATGGGATCTGATGCTGTGTCTTAATTCTGGATCCGACAATTGCCCCACAATTGAAATTATATGGGGCAAAGGAGAACTTCACAGTTAGTTCTGTAAGCCCAATTATAATGCAAATGTAAAAGAAATCTAGGGCTATATACATTTACCGTATTTTTCGGAGTATAAGATGCACCTTTTTTCCTTCAAAAAGAGGCTGAAAATCTGGATCCGTCTTATACATCGAATACAGCATTTTTTGCCTCCTGAAACCCAGTCCCTTCACCAAAATGGGCAAACCCTTATGGAGGCTTCCAGAGAGCTCCTGGGGACTGTGGAGGGCAGAAATAAGCAAAAAACCGGGCGTTTTTGTCCCCCGCAGCCCCCAGCAGCACTCTATAAGCCTCCATACGGCTATGCATGTAATTTTTTTTTACAAAAAAACGGCCCGTTTTCGTGATAATGTGCCGGTTTTTTGCTCATTTTTGCCCCCCCCCATCCCCCGAGGAGCACTCTGCAAGCTCCCCCAAGGCTATTCATGCCTTTTATTTGGAAAAAAAACGGGCCCATTTTCGCGAAAAACAGGCCATTTGGAGGAGGTTTGCAAAGTGCAAAAAAGGGTTTTTCCCCCCCTTTTGGAAAGCTGTTTAGTTAGAGTCATTGATGAGATTTATGTTAGTCAAGTACTGTGCTTGCAGAAACAAAGATTTGTTCCAAAGGTGGTCAGTGATTTCCTTCTCCAGCATATGGGTAAATACACCTGGAAACATCTACCTACCTACCTACTCTCTCTCTCCCTACCTATCTACTGTATTTCTCTCTCTCTCTCTCTATTTCTCTCTCTATCCCTCCACCCACCTACCTATCTACACACTCTCTCTCCCTACCTACCTACTGTATTTCTCTATCTCCTCCCTCTATCTACCTACCTACTCTCTCTCTCCCACTACCTATCTACTGTATTTCTCTATTTCTCTCTCTCTATCCCTCTACCTTCCTATCTACACACTCGCTCTCCCTACCTACCTACTGTATTTCTCCCTCCCTCCCTCCCTCCCTCCCTCCCTCTACCTACCTACTCTCTCTCTCTACCTACCTACCTACTGTATTTCTCTCTCTTTCTCTCCCTCTCTATCCCTCTATATACCTACCTGCTTTTAAAAAAAAAGCCTCTTCAAAACCTGGGTGCGTCTTATACTCCAAAAAATATGGTAATACTATCTGCAGATTCAAGAGGATTTGGCTTATAAAGCCAAACAGAGAATCAGCTTTTGTAAACTTCTGTAAAAGCATGCAAAATATTTTTCTAAAAAGCAGAATATAGAAAGGTATCACAATAGCAAACTGGGTTGTAACAGGAAAACAAAGATAATGCAAATATTAGAATTTCATTTGTTTTCTCTTTATCAAAATGAATTGAAATCAAATACAGATCTCCTGACTCAAAAGGTACCATGAAAATCACCCTCTTAAGAGACTGGAATGCTACTTTTAAAGAAATGTTTCTAACTACCATCTGCCATGGAAGCTCACTGAGCAATTTTGAGTGAGGGCAAACTGTCACACAAGATTGCTGTTAAGGAGACAAGACTGAGGGCAAGAGTAGACTATGTAGGCCACCCTGATCTCCAGGAGGAAAGACAAGATAGAAATCCAACAAATACATGAATGAAGATTCCATTAGGATCTGGTGGGTGCCAGTATATTTTATAAAGCCAAATCCTCTTGAATCTGCAGATAGTATTACCGTATTTTTCGGAGTATAAGACGCACTGGAGTATAAGACGCACCCAGGTTTTGAAGAGGCAAAAAATGGGTCCACGGTACCATCGCATGCCAAAAGTAGGGGGGGCAGGGAGGTTGCGTGCATGCATGCGTAGGGGTAGGGCACGTGTGCGCATGACCGCCCCCTGCTCCCCCTGCTTTGGGTACACGATGGCAAAAAGGTTAGCCATCACTGTTCTAGAATATCCTTTTCCAGTATTACTTATTAGCATTTTGTGATAGCCTCTTGACCAAAGCCATGATAGAAAGTTGAAGTTAATATCTTTGGGCCAATAAAATGATGTCCATTCAGTAAATGGACAATTGCCTTGGACTGTAAAAGGAAAACATAGTAAAAAAGTATGAACTAAGAAATGAACAGGGGGAAAAAATTTGTGTCTATATTAATAAGAGAAATTGATGGATTATGTACCATGAAGTCATTTTTGACTCCTAGTTTACCACTTAGACAGAAAATAAGAATAAGAGAAATAGAATGGATGTAATACCGATAGATCTGAATCTTGTTGGGTTCGATTGACTGATAGTTGCAGTGAAGTAGAATTGTAAATTTAGGTTTGATTTTGAATGGAAGAGCTAAAAGAAAGTCGGAAAAAAGAACTAGTGTCATTTAGGTTTTGGTAGTGGATGTACAAGAAAGTAGGAATAAATTGGGGATAGTTGCACAGCATGCTGCAGAAAATGGTGATATAGATCAAATGGAAATCAGTTTGAGGGACAGCTGTGAAACTTTCTAATTATTCTTATGAGACAAGAATCAATGGATAAAGTCTTTGTAATTCCTTATATTCCCTTATCCTATTTTTATAAAATTTGTAAAACCCAATAAAACTTTTTCAAAAGAAAAAAAAAAGAATCAATGGATAAAAATGAGTCAATACAAATAAAGCAACTGGGCTACTCAGAGACCAAAGAATGAAAGAGAACTGTGACAATATGGGGAATCTCTTCTTATCAGAATATCTGCTTCAAATGAAACCATATATGTGAAAGTCTATTCATGTATTTATACAGATCTAAATGAAGCAAAAAGCATGGTTAATTTAATTGTTTACAATGGAAGATCCAGAGGAGTTGCAAAGGATAGAAAATGAACCAAACCATTATTTACAGTATCAATAGTGTATCAGAGCTGGTGGAAACATGGTGGCTATATAAACGTTTAAATAAATAAAATCATAGAAGGAAAGAAATTAAAGTGAAAGCAGAACGACGGCAGGAAGAAAACGTATAAATTCTGCATGAAAGAGCATCAAAAGGATGGATTAATCTCCCAACAGGCTGAATGGAAAGCAGACATAAGAAAAAAAGAAAGGGGCAGCTGCTTGGAACAGAGTGAAAAGAGTTGTATTACAAACTGCTATAGAAGTGTATGGAGTTACATTAGTGGGAACTTTGAAAAAGAATGCTGGGACTGGATAGAATAATGAAACAAGAAACTATGGAGGAGAAAAACATGTTTAACAGAATGACTGCGACCAAAACTCTTTTTTTTAAAAAAGACATTGTATCCTTCAAAGAGAGAAGGGAAGAAAGATATAGTCAAAGAGTGCAAATATGCAGAAAAATGTAAATATGTATAAATATGGCTGTGGACCTATATATATGAATCAGTGGTGGGTTTCAAAATTTTTTAGAACCTCTTCTGTAGGTGTGGCCTGCTTTGTGGGAGTGGCTTGCCGGCCATGTAACTGGGTGGGAGTGGCTTGGCAGTCATGTGACTGGGTGGGCGTGGCCAACTTGTAAAAGGTGGTGAAACTCACTTAACAACGCTCTTGCTTAGCAATCAAAATGTTTTTTTTTAAATTTTCGTATTTGTATCCCGCGCCCATCTCCCACCAGGGAACCCGGGGCGGCGCACAGGAAAATTAAAAACATAGATATACAAATATACAAAATACAAAAACCTATTAAAACTATATTAAACCCCATCCTGCGCTAGATGTTGGCTTAGAAAGTTTGGCATTTGAAACACACAGGTCTTAAAGCTGTCAAGTTACAAGACCCTTGCACCCCTAACATTTTAGGGGGGGAAAACCCCAGGGTTGTTCAAACTTGACAACTTTAAGACTTGTAGACTTCAACTCCCAGAATTCTCTTGCTCTTCATCTTAATGATGTGCGGACGGGCGGGGGGAAGGAGCTGGAACCGGTTCTAAATGGCACTGTAGATTTGTGGAACCTCTTCTATAGAAGAGCTTAGAACTGGCAGGAACCCACTCCTGATATGAATGCACTTTTATAATGCTGGTTAAGTTAGGCTGCTGACTGAAAACCAAATAGTTAGTTTATGTGATATACAGAGGATGATATGAAATTCATTTGTCAAAGACCAAGGCAAATCTGTTTGACAAGAAAAACTGTAATAAAGTAGCTATGCCTAAATGACAAAAGTAAGTGCAAATACAGGTAACCCTTATTTGGCGACTAACTTATTTAAGGACCATTCACAATTGCAATGGTGACGAAAAGTTAACTTTGCAGCCAATTCTCACAACATGAGAACATCCCTGCGACCGATTCACTCCCACAGAGAGGGACTTCTCCGGGTGCCGTCCACTAGGCTGTGCCAGCGGGCGACGTCCAGGGGAAGGGCCTTCTCTGTGGCGGGCCCGACCCTCTGGAACGACCTTCCCCCCGAAATCAGAACAACCACAGACCTTCGCTCCTTCCGACAGCTTTTAAAAACTCATTTCTTCCATTTGGCTGGCCTAGGGTAATTTTAATTAATTTATAGTGTTAAGGGGTTTTAGGGACAGTTTTTAGTTTTTATAGATGTTTTTAGCGCAGGATATGTTTAATTGTGATTTTAAATTTTGTACTCTGTTTGTGTCTATTGTTTTTAATTTTCCTGTGCCCCGCCTCGAGTCCCTTTGGGGAGAGAGAGCGGGTTATAAATAAAATTTATTATTATTTATTATTATTATTATTATTATGTCCACGGGTCTATAAAGCAAAGGAAAGCTGAAATAACATTATAAATGAAGTCATGGCTTCCCTTTGCAACCTCTTTGCTTACCTACCGAGTTGCCGGTCCCAATTATGGATGCTAAACGAAGACTGCCTGTAGTTGAATTTGTGTAGCCAGGCAGAATATTTATTAAAGATAGGAAATAAATGGGAAATGTAGATGTCCCAATACTGATAAAAGAAGTACTCTGCTGAGTGCTCTGCTCCTGCCACCTAGCCGTTCAAAAGCATTCAAATGCGAGTACATTAATAGGTACCACTTCGGTGGGACGGTAACAGTGTTCCATGCTGTCTACATGACCACAGAAATTGTCTTTGAACCACGCTGGCTCCCTCGGCCAAGAAATGGAGATAAGCATCGTGCTTTAAAATCACTGTCAAGGAAACCTTTACCTTTAATTGCCAGGGATGAATGACTGTTCAAAGAAATTAATTAAAAAAGGCAATGGCTGTGTATTACCAAGGTCATCCACACATTCCCTAGTACAGTAACCCATTCCTGCTACAAGTTCGTTTACAGATAGTCCTTGACTTACAACAGTTCATTTAGTGACTGTTCAAAGTTACAATGGACCTGAATAAAGTGACCCATGACCGTTTTTCACAGTTATAACCTTTCCAGCAACCCCCTGATCATGTGATTCAAAATTCAGATGCTTGGCAGCTGGTTCTTATTTATGACCGTTGTGTCGCAGAGTCACGTAAACCCCTTTTGCGACCTTCTGACAAGCAAAGTGGGGAAGCCAGATTCACTTAACAACCGGGTTACTAACTTATCAACTGCAGTGATTCACTCAGCAACTGAGGCAAGAAAGGTCATATAATACAGCAAAATTCATTTAACCAATGTCTCAATTAACAACATAAATGTTGGGCTCAACTGTGGTCATTAAGCCGAGGACTACCTGTATTTTTATCCTTCAGTATACCAGTCCCATTCTGCCCATTTTGTTACAGAAAACTTTAGACTGGTATATGGAAGGATAAAAATAAACCCAGTGTAGCAGAAATGGGTGTAATGGAATGTGTGAATGACCTTGGGGGAAGAGGGAAAGAGATGCCACCTCGGAAACAATCAGATAAGAGAGGCTGGGGCCCCCAGTGGTTTCCTGATCAGACAATGAAATTTAAGAAGAATTTGCCTTAATTGATCAAGCAGTTAAAATTGGTGGCAGGAAGTTTGTTCTTTCAGACTTGCCAGATTCTGTTAATGTAATCTTACCATAAACTAGAATTTCTTCTATTCATGTTTCACGTCTGGTTTACCTGGAAGAGCTAACAGCAGTGGTGGGTTTCTGCAGGCTCGCACCTACTCGCGAGAGCCGGTTGGTGAAATTTAGAGAACCGGTGAGAGGGGGTTCCACCGGCGTACCTGGAAGTAAATCTGGCCCGCCGCTGCCAGTGACCCAACGGGAAGGGAAGGGAAGGGAAGGGAAGGGAAGGGAAGGAAAGGAAAGGAAAGGAAAGGAAAGGAAAAAAGAATTTATCATCACAATTGATTTCAAAATTTTGGTTGCTAAGCAAGAGTGTTGTTAAATGAGTTTCACCACATTTTAAAAGGTGGCCACTCCCACCCTGTCACATGATTGCCAAGCCACGCCCACAAAATAGGCCACACCTACAGAGTAGGTTCTAAAAAAGTTTGAAACCCACCACTGGCTGACAGTTACTTAAAGGTTTATCATAAAACATGAAGAGACAAGAGTCAGAAAAGAACATATATTGAGTACAAACCTGAATTAACAAAGAAATATCTCTCTACGATGAACTGACATCACAGACTTGTTGTAGGAAAATAGGCGGAGGCAGCATTAGGTATGTTCACTGCCTTGAATTATTTATAAAAATAATAAAGGATGTGTGTGTGTGTGTGTGTGTGTGTGTGTGTGTGTGTGTTTTGTCAACTTACAACCATTCATTTAAGGACCATTCAAAGTTACAATGGTGCTGGAAAAATGTGACAGTTCTTACATTTATGACCACATTGCCATAATGATAAGATCAAACTTCAGCTGCATGGCAACCATCATGTATTTACAATGGTTTCAGCATCCTGGACAGAGGTGGTATTCAGTTCTGACCAATTCTGGAGAACCGGTAGCAGAAATTTTGAGTAGTTCGGAGGACTGGTAAATACTACCTCTGACTGGCCCCGCCCCCATCTATTCTTTGCCTCCCAAGTCCCAGCTGATCGGGAGGAAATGGGGATTTTACAGTATCCTTCTCCTGCCATGCCCACCAAGCCATGTCACGCCCACCAAGCCACACCCACAGAACCAGTAGTAAAATATTTTGAATCCCACCACTGGTCCTGGGATTGCCATTTGCAACCTTCCTAGGGAGCTTCTGACGAGTAAAGCCAATGGACGAAGCCAGATTTTGTTAATGATTGCATGATTCACTTCATAATTATAGTAATTTGCTTAACCATCATGACAAAAAAGTTTATGAGATATGATTCACTTAACAACTGCCTTCCTTAGCAGGGGAAATTTGGGGCTCAAAAGTCAAAGACTATCTGTGTGTCTGTATGTGTACATCTGCGTATATTCCACAATTATTATTATTTTTGTAACTAAACAATTTTATAAATATGTCAAGGCCCTGGTATACCTAATACTCCTTCCTCCTCCTATTTTCCCCTATGACATTAGTTGGTCTGAGAGAGATTGGTCCAAAGCCACCTAGCCTGCTTTCATGGCCAAGTGGGAACAGAACTCGCAATCTCCTGGTTTCTAGCCTAATTCCTTAACCACTAGACCAAACTGATACTCTCTCTAAAAACATAATATAAGGTTAATTCTATAGAAGGAATGAGTAACGACTGAATCACAACCTAAATATGTGAAAGACGCGTCAACAGCTTCAAAGGAAGACAAAAAATCATGAAGTAGACAGAACAGATGAAATCTTCAAAACAAAATGAGAAAGTTAAAGAGCAAAAAGCGAAGTATGAATTGCATATAGATGTAATAATAATAATAATAATAATAATAATAATAATAATAATAATAATAATAATAATAATAATAATAATAATAATAAATTTTTATTTGTAGCCCGCTCTCTCTCCCCAGAGGGACTCGAGGCGGGGCACAGGAAAATTAAAAAACAATAAACACAAACAGAATACATAATTTAAAATCACAATTAAACAAATCCTGCGCTAAAAACATCTATAAAAATCCTGCGCTAAAAACATCTATAAAAACTAAAAACTGTCCCTAAAACCCCTTAACACTACAAATAATTAAAATTACCCTAAAACCCCAGGACAGGGAGATGTACCCTAAAACCCCAGGACAGGGAGGTGTGGTAGATGTAAGGATGATTTGCATGAATAGAAAAGTACAGAGAGTTTCAGTGCATGTCAGTGTATTTAATAATTTACATTTCTTTTGCTTTTGCTTACTTCATTTTCAAAATAGGTACACTGTGTTCTGATTCTCTCCCTTGTTAAATCACTTCTATCTACTATCTTGTTTTTATATGCCTAATTTTGGATAGATAATTTTCTGAGGAAAGGCCCTATCCTTCTGTACCATCTTCAATCTTGCCATTGTCTGTAATACTACATCAATAATACTAAACAGCTTCACTGTGGCAACTCACAATTGGTGCTAACTTCTGTCACCTCATATTGGGACCTGGCATGATTATGGGGAAACTGATGGCTTTGGGATATATGGATGTTTTTATTGTGGTTTTAATAATGCCTGTGCGCCTCCCTGGGTCCTAACAAGGAGAAGGGTGGGGTATAAATTCGAATAAATAAATAAAAATAAAATAAAATGTTTAACAAAGCCCACACTGCCAGTTTGGTACTCCTGATCATCTTCTCATACATGGCATAATGAAAGTTAAAAGTCAGGATTTAGAACAGATCTCCAGGTATAAGCAGGCTTGCTTGAAACTTCAGAAAAATATTCTTCTCCTTTTATAAGGGGAGGAAAAAGACAATGCATGTTTATAATTGGGAATTTAAATACATTATAAACATGATGATCTTTTGTTCTCCCAGTCCCAATTTATATTCAAATCACAGTCTCATCACAATTGAAGAAGTAAGAAGGATAGAGTTACATTAATCTTTTTCACTCTCCTGTTCCAAATATTTCTGCATAGATGCTCGAAACAAATAAGATGATGTAATCAATTATTGATATAGGAAGGGTGCATTTTATTTAACTGCTATAAGTAACTGAGCCTCATAGATTCCTAAGATTTACTATTGGACTCAGAAAGACCTTGCTGTTGGACTAATTTTCACCTCTATTCCTCTTTTTTGTTATTAACAACAAAGTCTATGGCAGGGTCTATTTATATATTTACAAAATATATAGCAGCTATATCTTCTGCTACCTCCTTTGAGTTATTTGATTGAATGGCAGACAGTAAAACAAATAATTTTTTTAAATAAAACATATATAAATTATAGCTAGCACAGGACAGACAGAAGACAGTAAAAAAGGTCCCTGTTCTATGGGTTAAAACTTGCAAAACTAACTCTGCCTTTTTCTTCGTCTTGCGTCATATATTATGAAACTCCTTGTCATGTAACTCAGGATGAAAACAATAGAGACAAGGAAGGGGAAAAAACGAGCAATGAATGGGAGGGAACTTTCGACTTTTCACTAGTTTCAACAGTTATTTATTGAGGGTTCCCCCCTCCCCTTTCTTACAAGACCTGGACAAAAAAAAAAGAAAATACATTGCATAAGCTGTAGAGCTATATTTCCAATTAGAGTTTTCACAAGCCATTGAGCAAAACCCAACATTATACAAACTGAAGTCTTTTAAGGCTAAGACACTTAATCCTCCCTTCCTTCCTTCTGCCTGTTCCCTAATGGGGGTGTGTGCGTTCCCCAAATCTTCATAGTTAGTTGTGAAGTCATGAAGATATAGGAAAACTCGCCTGCTAATGGGAGCAAATGTATCAATAGAAAGCTTCGGCTGGCTTCTTAAGTCTTCTTCCCATGACAATACATCTAAACATTTATACTAGCTTATACAGGCAATCCCCAACTTACGACCACAATTAGAACCAGAACTTATGGATAAGCTATGCAGAGAATCAGCGTGTCACCACACTCAACTTTATCACCTTTTTTTGCCATGGTCTTTAAGTGAATCCAATTTCCCCCATTGAGGCTGGCAATGGCCGTCACGTAACCCCTGGGATGCTGTGACCATCATAAATACATGCATGTTGCCACGGTCATGTGAACACGGCAACACGGCAACAGTGTTAAGTGCGAGGGCCAGTTGTATGTCTTTTTTTTTCAATGCCAACATAACTTCACAAGATTGGTAAATGAAGGGTCATAACTTGAAGACTACCTATAATCTACATTCATGTCGATGAATCTGAAATTATTAATGGCCTGTGTTTATACTGACACATAGAAGCAATCAGAAAAGCACTGAGTAATTAGCTTTTAAAACAATGCATTAATTAGCATTCCAAACCCGAAAAATTCTATGCAGCGGATGTATTTCTTTCTGAAACTACTAGAATTACAACCTTTAACAATAGGGCAACTGAGATACATATCAATGCTTTTGAAATAGCAAACAATTTCTGCTTTGTTTGAAACTCTTCTATGAGCCCACTCTTTAAAAAAAAATCTTCAATAGGCTTTGTGTGCTTGGATATAAGACTATTTCAGCTTTCTGAATGAATCGCAGTTATTCATATAATATATATATATATATATATATATGTAATTGTTTCACAACAACCTGTTATTATTAGGCCCCAATTAAGGGAGGAGACATACTGTTTCCCTTACTGCCTTTCGACTCATCACCAGAGACCATCCAGACAGCAAGCCAAGAATTACGTTGTGTAATATTTTAGATATGTGTTATTGATCAGCTCATAAAACTAACACACACACACACACACACACACACACACACACATATATATATATATGAGAGAATATTTTTACAGCTCCTGTTTTTAGGCCCGTTTAAGGGAGGAGACAAACTGTCATCCTTCTCTGCCCTTCGACTCAACCTAGAGATCATCCAGACAGAGACCCATTAAGATTGCTGCTGTTTTTTTTTTTTAGGTATGTGTTAGATTTTTAAGGGCTGATT
This sequence comes from Rhabdophis nuchalis, assembly GCA_039707465.1. Classification (NCBI taxonomy): domain Eukaryota; kingdom Metazoa; phylum Chordata; class Lepidosauria; order Squamata; family Natricidae; genus Rhabdophis; species Rhabdophis nuchalis. The sequence goes on along the minus strand of CM077644.1, from coordinate 90,234,626 downwards.
TAATAATTAAGAGACCAGGATAGATCTATTTCAGGCTTTTTAGCCTTCTTCAGCTGGCCATACTTCTTCTACTGGGATTTGAACCGGCACTCTCCAGCATATTAGGCAAGCCTTGCTATGCCTTGAGCTAACCGGTTTCCCTGATTACATCAGCCTTTTACAGGACTCTTATTGATGAGAGAATATTTTTACAGCTCCTGTTTTGAGGCCCGTTTAAGGCTGGTGTAATCAGGGAAAGCCGGTTAGCTCAAGGCATAGCAAGGCTTTCCTAATATGCTGGAAAGTGCCAGTTCAAATCCCAGTAGAAGAAGTATGGCCAGCTGAAGAAGGCTAAAAAGCCTGAAATAGATCTATCCTGGTCTCTTAATTATTAAATCAGCCCTTAAAAATCTAACACACACACACACACACACACACATATACACACATACATGCTTTATATTTACATGCATGTATGCAAACACATACACAAGGCACATAAAGTTGCCTAGGTTAAACATTCTGCTAATACCCCTCCCCATCTTCATGATCCTTATCGTAAACTACAAGGTGTCTCAGAAAAGATACTAAAACAAATAGCTCACTTAGTCACAAAATTCTTATCTTTATAATGCATGTTATCATCTCTTCCACTCACAATTAAAAAGTATATGAAGATGAAAATGTGATAAAAATGTACCGCAATCTGACCACATCATCAAGGTTAGTTTTAACCTTCTCCTAACCTTCTTTAAGGTAAGTCTTTGGTCTTCTTTCTGCAATTCAAAGGCATCAGAATTCACATCAGCTGTGGCATTCTCTAATCTTTCACCAGGATTTATACCTAACAGCGTCTGAGCTACCTGTACAACAGAACCATTTAAATTTAACCCAAATGTTGAACTTAAATCAGAATTGTTTCAGACATTTCCAAACAAAATCAGCTTAACGGGTTTACAATCAGTTCTCTTTTTATTCCTATAACCTGGTAGCCATTTCTGTTCAGTAGGAGACTTGCCTACAATATACAATGGACGCTGGTTGCTTTACCTTATCTTCAGATGTGATAGCAACAATATCAGCTAAAGGCAGAAATTCTCAGCAATTTTCAGTAACACTGAAAACTAATGCAGAAACAAACAGTTTAATAATACATGAATGTTACTAAAGTGGTTTGCCTTGTGTCAGGCAAACTTCCAACTAATCTACCCTGTTTCCCCGAAAATAAGACCTCCCCAGGTAATAAGCCCAATCGGGCTTTTGAGTGCATGCGTTAAAATAAGCCCTCCCCTGAAAATAAGCCCTCCCTGAAAATATTGCAACATAACAGCAGCCATGAGTTGACCACAATCGTCACCTCCTGCACCTCAATTATAATAAGACCTCCCCGAAAATAAAGCCAAGTGCTTATTTCGGGAGTCAAAAGAAAATAAGACCCTGTCTTATTTATGGGAAAGCACAGTGCACATTTAACAAATAAAAATGCAATGAAGGGACAAATTAAGAATTCCTTTCCTGAAGAAATGCATTCTTCTATTGTCAAGGGCACCATGAGCTGATCAGAGAAGTTTCTTGATTGCTACTTGCATATTTACAAGAATCTCAACAGACTAACTCTACTCTCTAAAGCAAGGGTGTCAAACTCTTATTTCATTGAGGGATGCGTCAGGATTGTGTTTGAACTTGGGGGGGGGGACTGGGGTAGGTGTAACCAGCTCGATGTCACTTGAATTGGGGGCACCTGTGGTGGTCTAAGTGCTTTGCCAGAGAAAATGGACTCCTGGGCTTCGTTTTTGGCTGTGATGGCTTCCTGCAACCCTCTGCCAGCAATAATGGAGCTGGGCAACCTGTTTTCATGAGTGGCCCTCCCGTGTTCCATTTTCACTGGCAGAGGCAGCAAAGGCCAGTCCTTCACTGTTTCCAAGGCAGTCCCATGGGCCAGCTCTAAGCACCCCATGGGCCAGATCCGGCCTCCACGCCTTGAGTTTGACACCCCGGCTCTAGAGACAACTAGATAACCCCTTCAGGGATTTAAGGAAAGTCAGGTCTTTGTCACTAATTTCTCTTCAGGGATTTCATGCTACCCAAACTCTTAACTCCACCCACCACTTCGGAAGAGTCCATCACATCTACCATCTATTAACTCAAATAAAAAAGACTTTTAAATACAACATTTTTTTAAAAAAAAAAAGCAATAATACAGTATTCCCTGTGCCAGCAATCCTGCTGAAGGGTTAGATACAATATTGTGGAATGGTTGCCATAGGATAGCAATGCATGTTGATGTAAATAAAATTATGGACTCTGATTCCATTCAACAAATGAAAAAAAATGTTCAAGGTTGAAAATTGAAAGCATAAAACTCAAAAACTTGAGAAGAAACCACCCTCCTCCCAGAAAGGCGCCTTTTTGAAACAAAACCCTAACATAATCAGATGATGAACCGAACCACAGGGGGCGCCAGAATATGTTTTTGCCAAAATGTCTGAAGAAAAGTCCTGCTTAAAGACAAAATGCATCATGCAAAATATACAGTAACTATAAATATGAATAAATGTTGCCTTATATCCCTGGTTTCAATGAAAATATAAATCTATGAACAAAATAGAAACAACACTTTTCAAAACCTGGAAAGCTGAAGAAAGCAAAAAAAAACAAACCCCAAGATAAGATGTTGAAAGCATTCACCTACTTTTCCTTTTTTTTTATTTGACTGTAACCTTTCCCACACACACACAAAATTTAAATATATTTATGCAGCTGTCTCTTTAAATGTAAACTGTTATATTGTAAAATGCTTTACAGATTAAGATTGTATGCATATATATATAATGCTTTAAATGTAAAATTATCCACCTGTCTGTCTGTCCATCGACCTAACTATCCCCCAATATCTGAAATGTTCAATCTGACAATTTAAATGGGCTTTATTCAGGATTATCCTAGTTCTCTCTAACTCAAGATCTCATTAAAAAGCCAGATCCATACATAAACACAGGTAGTCCTTGATTTACAACAGTTCATTTAACGACCATTCTGTCAAGTGCAGGGAAAATCAGAAGATTCGGGGCAGTTCAAAGCTTAAACTCTCTACAAGAATCTGAACTACTAACAGTCAAGAGAAATTCGGAAAATGCAAGAGTTAAGAAAGAAATTCACGGTGGACTGGACTTAGATCTCTTGTGGGCGTGCATGGACTCATGACTGATGATGCATTTGACTCCTCCCTCAGTGTCAGTCTGGTCATCTCTTACACATTCAAAATTACAATGGCACTTTAAAAAGTAACATAATCATTTTTCATATTTACAACCAGAGGTGGTAATCTACCGGTTTGGACCGGTTCACTGAACCAGTAGCGGAAATAGCGGGTGTCCCCCCCGACCCCCCCAGCTCTATGGCATCCCATTTAGGCTTTTTTTTAGCCAAAAGCACAAAGCGGATACTAATAAAATCTCAGAAATAAATGGCATAAAGTTTTATCTAAGATCTATCATCAGAGACAATATAGATTCATGCATTACATTATGCCGTGCTCTCTTTCAGGCATCACTTGTAGAAATACTTATAATGGCTTAATTCGCGTGTAAATTATAGTTAAAGTACTACAGGGGCTGGCTTCACATCTGAAACAAGCCATATATGAGCTCAGGGTAGTCCATGAACATAATTACTGTCCAATCTTTGTTGGAAACCAGAGAATGGAAGAATCATCCCTAAGGGTTCAAGAGGTAAGTTCAAAGAACTACGCTTACACATAATAACATAACATTCTGTAACTGAGACTGAACATGAAGGGGGTAATTACATTTTTTAGAACTTTCTGGTAACATGCAAGTTATTCTGATAGTCTGATAAGCCTTGAAAAGAGCAGGAAGAATGTAATGAACCCTTCTGCTAAACAAAATATTTTGCCAGGCAGGTTGGATAACTATACCCTACTCTACTGTCTAAAACGGGTGTCAAACTGAAGGCCCGGGGGCCGGATCCAGTCCTCAAGAGTGCTTAGATCTGGCCTGCTGGGCCTCTCTGAAAACAACGAAGGACTGGCCTGCGGTACCTCTGCCAGCAAAAATGGAGCTCGGAGGGCTGTGTGCGGGCCTCTCAAGCTCTGTTTTTGGCTGTGACAGCCTCCTGCAACTCTCTGCCAGTGAAAACAGAGCTCAGTTTTCACTGGCAGGATGCTCGAGCCACCACAGGTGCCTCCAACATGAGTGACATTGCACTAGCCATGCCCATCTTGGCCACGCCCACCTGTCTCCCCAAGGTCAAACACAACCCTGATGCGGCCCTCAATGAAATTGAGTTTGACACCCCTGGTCTACAACTAGGATGGGTACTACCAAGATAAGCCTGAGGAATCACTGAGAGCTAGATTTAGCTCTGCAGAACTTTCCAAGGATATTCTAATCAACAGCTGGAGTGCAATGGGGATTCAAAATGTCTTCATTGCCCTGTATTTTTTACCACCAAATTCTCCAGGAATTTTCCTGACTCCAGGAATTTTCCAATCTCAGTACCACTAATGGCATTAAAAAAATTTCCTGAGAGTAAATATGAAGGAAAAAGGAATGCACCACCTTTTTCTAGACTTGCCTGCCAAAAATGAATAACAGAACTGGATAAAACCAAATACGGTCATAGAAGAAAAATTAAGAGTGAAGGCATAGGACAGACAGTTCAAAGGGCATGGATATAAAAAAGTCTCAAAAAATGAAATTACTACAGAGGCCAAAGTTAAATGATTTTTTTTAAAAAAAATATTGGGTTCTATCAAACTGAAATAAAAAATAACTTTTTTCCAAGACAGGAAAAAATACTTATTTTGGCCATTCCTTCTGAAAGGAATGGTCTCCTATCTCTTGAACAAGATACATGTTTCCAGGGAACAGATTTGCGATCTAAGTGTCTAGTTTGATGTTTGGAGAAAGAGTTGGTATGTTAGGTCCTACAATGTAATCCTCGGGATGGAATAACTATTCATAAATACTATACCCATCTCACTCTTCCTACTAAGAGTGGTAAGCCTTGATATCGTTTTCATTTAACCTGTGACAAATCTAACCAACAGCTTCCTTTTTAGACAGTGCAAACTCAAAACAGTCTTGACCATTTTCGCCATACTGTGCATGGACTAGTGAAATACACATTCCTGAACCAGAGAATGTCAAACATCTGCTTTTATCTTCCAGAAGGGATTGGGGTAGAGGATAAGCAACTTGAACTCACTTTCAGAAGTACTGAATATCTCATAGCTGCAGCCTAAACCAGCAAGAATTCCAGCTCAAAGCTAATCTGGAGAGGAGATTATAACATTAGCATTTTATTAACAGAGCAAAAATAAAAAAATAAAAAAGGAACTCAAGAGCACTCAAGAGTGAATACAACATATTCACTTGGACCAAGTTTTTGTGTACTTACTAATAGCTTGCTAGGTTGACTTATTTATTAAATAAAACCGACCGACTGAATACCACACGATTATTAAAGTCACAGGGCTTTCCAGAGAAAAGAATAAGGGTTCTGCCTTAAGCCCAATCACACAGTTCAAAATATTTCACCTGTATTATGCCTGCTTATCAATACATCAACAACTCTCAAGACAAAAGCCCTTGTTGCAAAACTACACTGTTACATACATCAGTTAAGCAAGATAAAAGCAGACAGGCAGGCAGGCAGTCACCTTTCTTCATTTATATTTCAGTGGGAAAATGGGACAGTCCCCCCCCCCAAAGGCCTTGATATTTTTTTGTATCAACTATGTTCTTCTTGCTCCGCCAGGCTGCGAAAACAGCTTGTGAAAAGGGGGACATGAACAGTCCTTGCATCAATCATGGTACAGGCGTCCCACCAAGCACACACACACACACACACACACACACACATATTGGCCATTGCATAGGGATCATAACCAAGGATCTCTATGAAACCCGGATTTTACAGGAGGAAAGGGGGTGTATTTTCTATCCTGCATGTTGCGCCCCCCCCCCTTCAATGCCAAAGACAGTGATTGATACATTCCCCATCTTTTGTTTCCAAAGCCCCCAAGCGCATCACACACATGTCACCAAGAGCTTTCCTTCCCGTTAGGGCAGGATGCGCGCTCGGCAACCCCAGCTCTCCCAAACCCATCAATGGCTGAGCCCAAAGAACTTTAACACCGGAAACCTTCGTCCTCCTCTCAATGCCCCCGCGAAAGGCGGCTCTCGATTCAACACCCTCGCCCGGCCGGATGGCATTTCCTTCCAACTGCTCGAAGGCTGAACTTACTGCCAAGAGGGAGGAGATGTGACAAAGGCGACCGCAGGCCCTTCTCTCTCTTTTCTCTCTCTTTTTTTCTTTCTTTCTTTCTATGATTAAAATAAAAATAAAAAGGATCCAGGAGAGCAAAGCCACCATCCAACCCCTCAGTTGCGCCCGCTCTCCTTGGGCAGCCGCTCTCGCAGTCCGGCGTCAATTCAATTCCCCTCCTCCTCCAGCGCCTCCCGGCTAGAGCCGGTTTGCTCTGATGCTCCTACTTTTCGGTCTGCTTCGTGAGCGGCTCCACCATTGTCTGCCCGGGCTCCCCGGATCGCGATACACCAGCAGCTCAGGTGGCCGGCCGAGCGAACAAAGAGCCACCGGCGCTCGCCAGGCTGGAATAAGCCGGTCCCGGAAAAGCCCACTCTGGGCTGGGAAGCCCCGGCCGAGGAAAACAACGTGCCTTTTACCCCCGCCCTTCGCCTCTTCCCCCTCCCTCCCTCCCTCCCAACCAGACTTGTCAACTGCGCATTTGCGCCGAGCAGACCGAGGCTTCCGTTGAGCAAGCAGGCAAGCTGGGGCCAGGCGGGCACGCACTGTATACAATACATTAATATGCATGTTGTATATAGACATGCTCGCTATTCAGGCGAATGGGAGTGGGGGGGACGGGGTAGGAACGGGACTCGTCGGTACCTGACCGAGCCGCGCTCTTTTCTACCCCTCCTGCCTTCCTGAAAGCTGCGGTTTCCTGGAGGATCGGGGGAAGCCGGAGAAGGCGGCGAGCCAGAGATGATCACTCCGTCATTTTGATCGGTCCTGCAGAGACGCTTGGGGTCTCCTAGAAGAGAAGAGAAGCAAGGGGTGGGCTGTCGGGCTGTCCTCGGCAGCGTGGACGCTTCTACGGCGAACCTCCATTTTCTCCCTCTTTTCCCCATTTAGCAAACCGGGCTCCCCCTCCCTTGCCCCAAACGCGGGAACCTTGCCTGATCCTCCTCCTCACCCCGATCCAGCACCGAGGTTTTGAGATGGGCACCCGCGATTTCTCTCGCAAAGTCTGCAAAGTTTCCCTCGCCTGTGGCGCCGCCGCTTCTACGCTCTCTGGCGCTGGATCGCCAACCCAGGCTGATTCCACCTCGGCACCTTGCTAGCTGGTGTGAGGCGGGAACTAGGAACCTTCGACGTATTACAGCGAAGGGCTTTTTTCTCTCTCTCTCTCTCTCTCCTTCGTTCAACCGGCTCCCCGTTTTGCATAAAGCACGAGAGCCGGACTCTGCGTCCAAGTATCTGCTTGCATTATTATTATTTTAAAAGGAGTGGGGGGAGGGAATTCAACCGTTCCCCAGGCGGGATCGATCGTCCGCCTGCTAGAGCAAAAAGAGGCGAGGGTTCACGTCGCGGAACCGCTCCGCTCACTTCCCATCCACGCGCGAGCCAGAGGGGACCTTATCCACTCTGGATGCCTGCGGGATATTTTATCCCAGACTCTCTGGTTTACACCATCGAGGCGAAGAATTTTCATAGCTGGTTGTCTATGGAGATTCTCAGTCATCCCGGTCATGGTTGTCCCAAAGGTGTTTTTTCAAAAGGCAAATGGACTTTCTGGTTTTCCTCGGAAGAGTTTCGCTTCTCATCCAAGAAGGGAAACGTCTTCAGAGAAAAACAAGTTTCAGAGCTGAAGAAGCTTCTGGGATGAGAAGTGAAACCTCTTCAAAGAAAAACTAGAAAGTCCAGTTGCCTCTTGAAAAAGCACCTTCACAGGTGGTTGCTTTTTATGAAGGCTTTGAATGTTGCCCTACTAGAAACCTCTCCCCAGTTTAGCCTAAGCGGCCCCATTAATCACAACAGAGTTGTGAGTTAAAATGGAAATAAGCATCTCAAAAGAAGTGTTATTATTATATTATGTATACGCTTTGATCCTCTTGCTCTCCCTGTCCTCTACAGCTTATCTCAGAAACAGTTGTCTGCTATTCAACAACTCCTCAAGGTTATCCATCCCTCCAGTATTGTGGACAAGATAAGGCTATGGGCAGGAAGTTTTACTGATATACAGGGGAACAAACGCAACGTTAACTACACTTCCTGTTTGTTGGGCGCAACTTGGGAGCTCTGGTTTTTATTTATTACTTTTATTTTATTAAATTTATACCCTGCCCTTCTCCAAACGGACTCAGGGCGGTTTTTACTGGACCCACGAGAGAAAGTCTACTTGAATATTTTGGAAAGTAATGTTCTGGTGCCATGCAAGCAATCAGAGCCAAGCCCTCCACTGGTTAAAGGTAAAGGTTCCCCTTGCACATACACATCAATTTCGTTGTATTTAAGTAGAATGACAATAAAGATTATACTTATGTGCTAGTTGTTCCCAACTCTAGGGGGCGGTGCTCATCTCTGTTTCAAAGCAGGAGAGCCAGCGATGTCCAAAGACATCTCCATGGTCATGTGGCCAGCATGACTAAATGGGGAAGGTTCACGGAACACTGTTACCTTCCCACCAAAGGTGGTTCCTATTTTTCTTCTTGCATTTTAATGTGCTTTCAAACTGCTAGGTTGGCAGAAGCTGGGACAAGTAATGGGAGCTCACTCGCATCCGTTACGCAGTGCTAGGGATTCAAACCGCTGAAATGCTGACCTTTCTGATCAACAAGATCAGCGTCTTACCCGCCATATCCCTTTTCCTCCACTGGTTAGGAATATCTATTTTATCATCGTCCCTTTTTGGCACCCCCTTCCTTTCCCAAATAACGCACCGCAAAATTGGGAAAGAGATAATGTGGTTTAGCCCTGCCAACGTTGGATTAAATCAGGACAACCCAGGTTTTAGTCTGCCCTCTAATACACGCTAGTCTACTCCCTCTACTCTAGAGCAATGGTTCTCAACCTTCCCAATGCCGCGACCTTTCAATACAGTTCCTCATGTTGTGGTGACTCCCCAACCGGTGTCTTGGTTCCTAAGACCATCGAAAATATGTGTTTTCCAATGGTCTTCGGTGACCCCTGTGAAAGGGTCAGGCCATGACCCACAGGTTGAGAACCGCTGCTCTAGAGGGAAGCAGCTCAGGGGAGGTCTTTGTCTAAATCGCTCTCATGCAGCTAAACCTTGCAGGGTTGTTGTCATAGAGAAGAGTAGAAGAGAACATTCTATAACTTGAACTCCTTTATAAAAGGCACAATATAAATGTGTTTGTTTTGGGGAGCCTTCAGGTCATTGTTGACTCCTGGCAACTACCTGGACAAGTCACTGTTTTCTTGGCAAGATTTTGGAAGTGGGTTGCCAGTGCCTCCTTCCTGGGCTAGAGAGAATGACTGGCCTAAAGTCACCCAGTTGTGCCTAAGGCGGAACTAGAATTCACAACGTCCTAGTTTCTAGTCTGGTGGACTACCAAAATGATAGGCTAAACATAATAGTCTGCACATAAGTACTTCTGCTATACTATACTGCACTGCCTACATGTAGTCTTCAACTTACAACTGTTATTGAACCTAGAATTACAGTGATAAGCTGTCCCAGGCCTTAAGCAGGTCTCTAGGTAACTGCCCCCAACTTTTTTCTTTCTTTCTTTTTTGCAGCAATTTTTAAGCAGTGTTCCAATATCTCAGAGGCTGCCACAAAGAAGAGGGAGTCAAACTATTCTCCAAAGCACCTGAGGTCAGAACAAGAAGCAATGGGTGGAAACTAATCAAGGAGAGAAGCAACTTAGAACTGAGGAGAAATTTCCTGACAGTTAGGACAATTAGTCAATCAATGCCCCAACACTGGAAGTCTTTAAGAAGATGTTGGAGAGCCATTTGTCTGAAACGGCTATAGGGTTTCCTGCCTAGGCAGGGGGTTGGACTAGATGACCTCCAAGGTCCCTTCCAACTCTGCTATTGTATTGTATTGTTTTAAATCCATTGTTGGCAAGCAGATGCATTGGTTTCCAGCAAAAAAGTGTCATAAATTGCAGTCATGTGACCACAAACAACTGTAAAAGTGGGCCAGTTGGCAAGCACCTCAAACGCAGTCACATGACCTGGGGAATGTTGGAACTTTGAATTTGGGTCATAAGTAGCCCTGGAAAGGCCTGTCATAACTTTGAATGGTCAATAAGTAACCCACTGTAAGTTGGGGACTATCTGTACATCTTTCCTACTCTGATACATTTTCATACAGGAACTGGCTGTGCATAAAGGGAAAATGCCTTCACAAGATTTTCCAGAGGTGCCACGTTCTAGAAACATCTAAAATGTTCCCAGTTTTTACTGTCAGCCCTAAGATGTGTGTGACGTGCAATTATTCCTTTAATCCAGCGTTTCTCAAATAGTGGGGCGGGCCCCCCTAGGGGGGCGCGAGGCTCCGTAAGGGGGGGCGCGGAGCCGCACACCCGGAAAGACCGATACCACCGTTGCATTCTCCGCATGGCCCGAGCGCCTGTTCCTTAGCAGCTCCCAGCGCGCCGCCCGGCTCAGCAGCTCCCAGCGCGCCGCCCGACTTGCCCGCTCACGGCTCTTGCCCGCTGCCCGCCTGGACGCAGCCAGTCGAAAGCCGGGAGGGAGGCGACCCCCTTCCACGGCGTGGAAAAGCGGCCTCCCTCCCGGCTTTCGACTGGCTGCGTTGGGAGCGCTGGGAGCTGCTGAGACCATCGCAGTAAGGAACAGGCGCTCGGGCCATGCAGAGAAGGCAACGGCGGCACCAAGGAGAATAAATATCCTTGGCTCGGAAGGAGGCGAAGGAAAGAAGGGAGGGGGCAGCCCCGGGGCTGGGGGGGCGCTTTCCGGGGCTGGGGGGGGCGCTTTCTGGGGCTGGGGGGGGCGCTTTCCGGGGCTGGGGGGGCGCGAAATGTTTTCTTCTTCCTAGGGGGGGGCCTGACAGAAAATAACTGAGAACCACTGCTTTAATCCAAGTTGGTCTGCTTCTGAACCAGAACGCCAGACTCTCCTTTTAAAACATAGATATTTATCACTTTTTAAACCTTTCCTTTCTTCTTGACTAATTAAATATAATTTTAAAAGCAGTAGGGTTTTTCATTATAATGGGCGGTGCATAATGAGTGGATAGTTCAAGACGAATGAAGTGATGCAAACATTCATAAAGTTAATTTAGCATTGTTTTAAATATCTCACTCTTGCCATGACTGCGAACCAGTTTTTCTTTAGTGTTTTTTGCATCATAAAAAGATTCTGGATACAATCCTATCCAACCTGTAGGGGAGCAAAGTCCGTAATCGGGCACCTAAGCAAACTAGAATATATCAAGAGAGCAAGGAACAGGAAGTTTAACTAGTTTAAATCTGCTTTGTTCATTCCAATGGAGCAGGAAAAAAAACAGCTCACACAGCTATTATCTAGGACTAGCAAAAGGAAGTCTGTTCAACTGAAGACTCCCCTAACGTCCACCATTCTGCTTTGCTAGCGTTTCTGCTCTTCTACTCCACACTATTCTAACAGATTAACAGAGTTGGAAGGGACCTTGCAGGTCATTTAGTCCAACCCCCTGCCAAGCAAGACCTATCTAGGATCCAACTCACAACCAAGCAAGATCTTACTCTTCTTGAGATGAGCAACTGTTTCTACACAATCATAACTCTCAGAGTAGAAGGCCTTGAGGTCTAGACACAACTGCTGTGCATTCATCAGGGTTGAACCTCACTGTCTTCTAGCACAATGTTACCTAGTTTGGTAGTGAAGGGTCTGCAAAACAACCAAGTACAGAGAACACCAAGGACTTCGCAGTTCAACCCTGAGCTACAAATAATCTGTTGGGATTTGTACCTGCTACCCAATGGTGTGTTTCAAATTTTTTAGAACCTATTTTAGAATAGGTGTGGCCTATTTTGTGGGCGTGGCTTGGCAGTCATGTGACAGGGTGGGAGTGGCCACCTTTTAAAATGTGGTGAAACTCATTTAACAACGCTCTTGCTTAGCAACCAAAATTTTGGACTCAATTGTGATGATAAACTCTTTCTTTCTTTCTTTCTTTCTTTCTTTCTTTCTTTCTTTCTTTCTTTCTTTCTTTCTTTCTTTCTTTCTTTCTTTCTTTCTTTCCTTCCTTCCTTCCTTCCTTTCTTCCTTCCTTCCTCCTTTCCTTTCCTTTCCTTCCTGTTGAGTCACTGGCAGCGGCAGGCCAGATTTACTTCCAGGTACAACGGTGGAACCCCCTCTCACCGGTTCTCTAAATTTCACCAACCGGTTCTCGCAAGTAGGTGCGAGCCTGCAGAAACCCACCACTGCTGCTACCCATTCTCCAAACAGGAAGACTAGATAAATCCTCCAGTTTAACAATTACACATTTGTATCTGGTAATATGGAAAATGGATACTTATACTTTGTGTGTGTATGCTACAAAAACCCTCAGAAGATTGTACTTTGTCTCATTCCATGAGAATGAACTGGGGGGGCGGGGGGGGGGGGAAGGAGGAAGATGCAGAACAGCAAAATGTTTGTAGTAAATCCTACCCTTTTTGTAAGTGCATGAGAGACGTTGCATATGTATCTCCAAAAGACAGACTTACAGGATTCTTTGTTGGCCAAGTGTGATTGGACACACAATTTGTCTCCGGTGCATAAACTCTCATTGTACATACAAGCAACAAGTGATAAATTGTGATCATAATCATCATAAAAATGCATTTATTGTGAATCATAAGATACAACACTTAGTGATAATCGTAGGATACTACATAAGCAACCAACATTAATCATGCAACAATAGTAAATGAAACAATATAAATCATAAGATACAAGCAACAAAGTTATAGTCAGAAGAAGATAAGGAGATAGGTAATAGGAAGGATGAGTAGAATAATAGTAACACAGCCTTATTAGGTAGATTGACAGTATTATGGGAATTAGTTGTTTAGCAGAGTGATGGCATGGGGGGGGGAACTATCCTTGTGTCTAGTTGTTGTTCTGGTGTGAAATGCCCTATAGGGTCATCTTGAGGGAAGAACTTAGAACAGTTTCAGTCCAGGATGTGAAGGGTCTGTAGATATTTTCACAACCTTCTTTCTGGCTCACGCAGTATACAGGTGCTCATTGGAAGGCAAGCTGGTAGTAGTTGTTTTTTCTGCAGTTCTAACTATCCATTGAAGTCTGTGTCTGTCTGTCTTGTTTGGTTGCAGACCCAAACCAAACAGCTATGGAGGTGCAGATGACAGACTCAATAATTCTTTTATACAACTGTATCAGTAGCTCTTTGGGCAGCTTGAGCTTTCTAAGTTGGTGCAGGAAAAACATTCTTTGTTGTGCTTTTCTGATGACGTTTTTGATGTTAGGCGTCCATTTTAAGTCTTGAGATATTATAGAACCTAGAAACCTGAAGGTCTCTACTGTTGATATTGTGTTGCCTAGCATTGTAAGAGGTGGTAGTATAGGAGGGTTTCTCCTAAAATCTACCACCATTTCTACTGTTTTGAGCGTGTTGTGGTCAAGATTGTTCCGGGCCACACCAAAAAGCCAGTAGATGGAGGTCTTCTCGTTCTGAATCTGACCGGACACAGGTAAGAGCCCATTTACGGACTTACATTGTGGCGCTGAGAGTAGCCAAACGTCATCATTGCGCTATTCTCATAGCATCCGCAGAAAACCGCCCTGCCGCCCTGTTTAGGGTGACCCGCTCCCTCCTTCAACAGAGGGTGCGGGAAGCCCCGCTACAGGGTAGAGCAGAGGAATTTGTGACTTTTCTGCAGGAGAAAATCGCTCAGATACAGAACGAGTTAGCCCCCATTCATGGCCCAGTGGGATGCCACGAGAGAGATCTTGTTTGGGAGGAATTTGACTCCGTTACTTCCGAGGATATGGACAGGTTACGTGGGCGACTGCGAGCCACCACATGTTTATTGGACCCGTGTCCCTCCTGGCTTGTACTGGCATCCTGGGAGGTGACACGAGGCTGGCTCCAGGAGGTGGTCAACGCTTCCTTGAGTGAGGGTGCCTTGCCTGCTTCCCTAAAAGAAGCGATGGTGAGGCCCCTCCTTAAGAAGCCCTCCTTGGATCCAGCTTCTTTGAACAACTACCGTCCCGTCTCCAACCTTCCCTTTTTGGCGAAGGTTGTCGAGAGTGTGGTGGCACAACAGTTTCCCCGTCACCTGGAGGAAGTAGACTATCTAGATCCGCGCCAGTCCGGCTTCCGGCCCGGGCATAGCACCGAGACGGCATTGGTCGCGTTGGTTGATGATCTCTGGAGGGCCAGAGATGGGGGTTGTTCCTCCATCCTGGTCCTATTAGACCTCTCGGCGGCTTTCGATACCATCGACCATGGTATCCTATTGCATCGGCTGGGGGGGTTGGGGGTGGGAGGCACCGTTTTACGGTGGTTCTCCTCCTACCTCTCTGGCCGATCGCAATTTGTGTTGACAGGGGGGCAGAGGTCGACCGCGAGACCCCTCACATGTGGGGTGCCTCAGGGGTCGGTCCTCTCGCCCCTCCTGTTCAACACATACATGAAGCCGCTGGGTGAGATCATCCGTGGTTTTGGGGTAGAATACCATCTGTACGCTGATGACACCCAGCTGTACATTTCTACCCCAAACCACCCCAACGATGCCGTAGCGGTGATGTGCCAGTGCCTGGAAGCCGTACGGATCTGGATGGGAAGTAACGGACTCAAGCTCAACCCGACCAAGACCGAGTGGCTGTGGTTTCCGGCTGCCCGATTCAACCAGCTTACTCCATCGCTGGCCATAGGGGGCGAACATCTTGCCCCTGTGGATGGGGTGCGCAATTTGGGTGTCCTCCTGGATGCCCGGCTGTCCATGGAAGATCAGGTGACAGCCGTGGCCAGGAGGGCGTTTTACCAGGTTCGCCTGGTTCGCCAATTGCGCCCCCTATTGGATCGGGACGCCCTTCGCACAGTCACTCATGCTCTCGTGACATCCCGACTGGACTATTGTAACTCTCTCTACATGGGGCTGCCCCTGAGGTGCACCCGGAGGCTTCAGCTAGTCCAGAATGCAGCCGCGCGAGCAATTATGGGGACCGCAAGGTCTACCCATGTAACACCGCTCTTGCGCGAGCTGCACTGGCTGCCTGTCGTCTTCCGGGTGCGCTTCAAGGTGCTAATCATCATCTTTAAAGCGCTCCATGGCTCGGGACCTAGCTATCTGCAGGATCGGATCCTGCCTCATACGTCCTCACGGCCGATTCGCTCCCACAGAGAGGGGCTTCTCCGGGTGCCGTCCACTAGACTGTGTCAGCGGGCGACACCCAGGGGAAGGGCGCTCTCTGTGGCGGGCCCGGCCCTCTGGAACGACCTTCCCCCCGACATTAGGACAACTACGGACCTCCGCTCCTTCCGTCTTAAATTAAAAACTTACTTTTTCCGTCTGGCCGGCCTGGGATAGCCTCCTTGCCTTGGGATTTTATAGTATAGGTTTTAGTTTAATTGGGATTTTAGCACAGGGTTTATTTAATTGGTTTTTAAATTCTGTTGTTATATTTATTGTTGTTGTTATATATTGCTTTTATGCTACCTGTGCACCGCCCCGAGTCCCCAAGGGGAGAGGGGGCGGTCTAGAAATAATAAATTATTATTATTATTATTATTAACTTCCCTTCTGTATGCAGATTTGTAACACGGTTGTTAAGTGAATCTGGCTTCCCCATTGATTTTGTTCATCAGAGGTCGTATAAGGCAGGGGTCTCCAACCTTTGCAACTTTAAGTCTGAAGGACTTCAGCTCCCAGAATTCTCCAGCCAGCAAAGCTGGCTGGAGAAGTCTGGGAGCTGAAGTCCTTCAGACTTAAAGTTGCAAAGGTTGGAGACCCCTGGTATAAGGTGATCACGTGACTCCAGGACATGGCAAATATGGGTCAGTTGCCAAGTGTCCGAATTTTGATGCCGCCAGATGCAGCCTAGGGATGCTGTAACGGTTGTGTGTAAAATGGTTGTAAGTCACTTTTTTTCAGTGACATTGTAACTTCAAACGGCAACTACATGAATTGTTGAAAATTGAGGACTACTTGTATATTATTTCATAATATAATAAATATATTATTTTAAATAAATTTTCATAAAACAGGGACAACCTACCTGAATCCATGGACTGTATGCAAACCTCTAGCCCTGTTTTTGGTGACTCCTAATTTCCACTTTTGCAATTAAATGGCAAAACAATTCCTTTTAAAACTAAGGGATAAAAATATCTTTCTCCTTAAGACGCCAAAATATCAGGTCCATCCCCTCCAGTGACCTAATTCCTTTTGCCCTCCAGCCATTAGAGGCTATAAAACCATTGTCCCAATCAGACCTGACATATCTAGACTTTACTAGGTCAAATAGCAGGTGAATTTAGTACACCACCCATTTTAAGATACATGCAATATTAGACACTAGGAAGAAGAGAATGCTTGTCTTTTAGGCCAGGTCAAGGAATCTGTTATCTTCTTTATGCTGCCAAACTACACTCTTGATTGTATATACCAGTGGATCTCAACCTGTGTTCCATGGATTCCTGAAGGGAGCCTTGATGTCATCACAGGGGAGCTCGCATAGACTTGAGGAAGTGTTATGATTTAGAGTTAAGTCTTGGGGGTCCGTGACCACAAAAGGTATTTAAAGGGTGAAGAAAAGGTTCTGATTACTTGTATTACTGGTGTACTGGTGGAGGTTGCTCTGTAACAGGTAAAGGTTCCCCTCGCACATATATGCTAGTTCTTCCCAACGCTAGGGGGTGGTGCTCTTCTCTGTTTCAAAGCCAAAGAGCCAGCGCTGTCCGAAAGTGTCTCCGTGGTCATGTGGCTGGAATGACTCAACGCTGAAGGTGCACGCAATGCACCTTCCCACCAAAGGTGGCTCCTATTTTTCTACTTGCATTTTTTATGTGCTAGGTTGGCAGAAGCTGGGACAAGTAACAGGAGCTCACTCCGTTATGCGGCACTAGGGATTCGAACCCGCCAAACTGCCGACCTTTCTGATAGACAAGCTCAGTGTCTTAGGCATTGAGCCACCGCTCAGTGTACATGCAACATGTACAGCATCTCAATTCCACATACTTCCCTAGGCAGAGAGGGACCTGAAGGAAGACTATCCCATCAAATAAGTCCCATACTCATAGCTTGAGATATATGGACTAGATACAAATTTTCAGTAGAACTGGGATTCCACAGGGGAAAAGATTCCTGATGCTATTTGACAACAGAGAATCCTACAATTGGTCATTGATGCACCCCCTACAAAACTAACCCCGGTATTCTTTGAAGAAGAGTCCTTTATTCATCCTTTCAACAGAGAGTAAGATTTTGTTTTTGTTTTTTTGTTTCTTACCTAGTATTTCCATCCTTCACTCACTGGTTTGTTTGTTTTTTAATGAGATTGAACCTCTCAGGATTCATATTTACGTAATCATCAAAAAATGTAAGCAGTTCCACTCTTATGTAATGGCTTTAAGTTCACATCTGACTTGCTGAGGTTATAAGTGAATCTTCTAATCTTTTGGCTCTTTGCAATATCAGCAATTACGTGGCTTTATTCCATAGTTAGCAGGACTTTGTGAAACGTTCTTGCAAGTTGTTCAGACTGTAAGGGATTTTTTTCCCCTTCAAATCACTGCATGAGATTTTTACCGAACATTTTTCATTAACTCAGAGTGATGAAATTAAAGTTTTAAGTAAATCAGAAAAGCTGCAATATAGGCTATTGCTCTTGTGAAAAAAGAAAGAAATTAACCTGACCACTGAAGAGAAAGCACTGTACAGCAGTTATTTCTTTAGCGGTTTAACTGATTTTTCTTTGTTGAAGGAGGATTAGCTACTGAAAACACACAAATGTTAGCCTCATAGAAGACTTCTAGCACCACCTTTTCTAACTAACGAAAGTTATCAAAAGGCACACTGTATCACTCTGTGGATCTGATGAAATGAACAGTTGTTCAAAAATGCTACGCACTTTAATGCAAGTAGTCCTTGACTTACAAACACAATTGAACCAAAAATTTCTGTTGCTAAGCGAGATGGTTTTTAAGTGGGTTTTGTCCCATTTTACCATTTTTCCTCATTTTTTTTGCCACAGTTGTTAAATGAATCACTGCAATAATTAAGTTAGTAGCACAGTTGTTAAGTGAATCTGGCTTCCCCCATTCACTTTGCTTGCCAGAAGGTCGCAAAAGGAAATCACATGACCCTGGGACACTGCAACTGTTATAAAAATGTAGTAGTAACTGGTAAGTGTCCAAATTTTGATCATGTGACCACGAGGATGCTGCAACAGTCATGGATGGGAAGGAACAGACTCAATCTGGATGGGAAGGAACAGACTCAAGCTCAACCCGTCCAAGACTGAGTGGCTGTGGTTACCGGCGCCCCGGTTCAACCGGTTGACTCCATCACTGGCCATAGGGGGCGAACATCTTGCCCCCGTGGATCGGGCACGCAACTTAGGCGTCCTCCTAGATGCCCGGCTGTCGATGGAGGACCATGTGACAGCCGTGGCTAGGGGGGCGTTCCACCAGGTTCACCTGGTACGCCAGTTATTGGACCGGGATGCCCTTCGCACAGTCACTCATGCGCTTGTGACATCCCGTCTAGACTACTGTAATGCTCTCTACATGGGGCTCCCCTTGAGGTGCACCAGAAGGCTACAGCTGGTCCAGAATGCGGCCGCGCAGGCAGTTTTGGGAGCCACCAGGTACTCCCACGTAACACCGCTCCTGCGCGAGCTGCACTGGCTGCCTGTGGCCTTTCGGGTGCGTTTCAAGGTGTTGGTTATCATCTTTAAAGCGCTCCATGGCACAGGACCTAGTTACTTGTGGGATCGTATCCTGCCCCATACATCCCTTCGGCCGATTCGCTCCCACAGAGAGGGATTTATCTGGGTGCCGTCCACTAGGCAATGCCAGTGGGTGACGCCCAGGGGAAGGGCCTTCTCTGTGATGGGCCCGACCCTTTGGAACGACCTACCCCGTGGTATCAGAACTACCACGGACCTCTGCTCCTTCCGCCAGAAACTTAAGACTCATCTGTTCCATCAAGCCGGCTTGGCCTAATTTATGCTTCTCGCCCAAGTCTGTAATATAAATTGTTTTATTTGGTTTTTAAATGGGTTACAGTTTTTAATGTTTATAAATTTGTACAGGGTTATTTAATTCGATTTTAATTTTGTATGTATTGTTATGTTTTTAGAAGTTTTCATTTTTCCTGTACACCGCCCCGAGTCCCTTCAGGGAGAGGGGGCGGTCTAGAAATTCAATAAAATAAATAAATAAAATAATAAATTAAGTGTGAAAAAGAGCCATAAATCACTTTTTTCAGTACTATGAAAACTTGCAGAAGTCATTAAACAAACTGTTATAAGCCAAAGGCCACTGTAAAAGTTATTAGCTGGAAAAAGTACTGCCTGATTTTTGGCTATTAAATCAGGTATAGTATTGTAGGGATGTGGTGGCTCAGTGGCTAAGATGAGCTTGTCGATCAGAAAGGTTGGCAGTTCGGTGATTTGAATCCCTAGTGCCGCGTAATGGAGTGAGTTCCCGTTACTTGTCCCAGCTTCTGCCAACCTAGCAGTTCGAAAGCATTTGCATTCAAAAAATGCAAGAAGAAAAATAGGAACCGCCTTTGGTGGGAAGGTAACAGTGTTCCGTGAACCGTCAGTGTTTAGTCATGCCAGCCCCATGACCATGGAGATGTCTTCGGACAGCGCTGGCTCTTCGGCTTTGAAATGGAGATGAGCATTGCCCCCTAGAGTCAGGAATGACTAGCACATATGCACGAGGAGAATCTTTACCTTTACCTAAAATTGTATACCTGTATAGAGTAACAAGGTTTCCCCCTGCAACATAAAAATATAACATCTGAATGCCATGTAAGTTTTGATGTATCAGGGGTAAAAGAATTATCTATCCACTCATTCTTTACCATTACTAGTTTCTAGCACCAAGAACAAACATTGGGTACATTCATGGAAGATTTCACCTCTTCAAGAATATTGTTTTCCCTTTTTAGAAGATAGAAACTGACAAGCATCCATCATGGCTTGGCATGCACCCTTTCTGCAGATGCAGTGACGATGGCTAAAAACAGCTTTGTTTTCTGTCACAGCTGTCACTGAATAGGACATCAGGATCCATTCTAGAGTCTATATCAGGTCTAGCTATTGTTCCAAGTGCTATTGCTATTTATCATTTTTACCTTTAACTGATTAAAATAGCCCTGTAAACCAGTGGTAATTATTATGCAATAAGAGGGCTAAATTGTTACATATCTCTTTCAAGAGCTATATCTGGAAAAGAACAGAATGGTTGTATATTCATGAAGCTCATATAAATCCTTCGCCTAAGTACCTTCAGATGCAATCTGAGAGATTCGCCATGCAAAACACATAAAAGCAGCTTATATAAACAATCCAGGTCCATGCTGTTCAAAACCTTTTTATTGCAGTTCTTCCCATTAGATAAATAGTCATGGGCCAATATTATTTGAGGGTCAACCAATTTGGGGACAAAAGTCTTTGGGTTGAACAGCAGCAGGAACAAAACCCAGGAGATTCATGTTCGAAAGCCATCTATGGAACAATAGTTCTGTGGAGTGAAATGTTTGTATATTGAGGTTTATACAAATCAGGTGGTTTTCAGAATAGCAGCATTTTTTTGTAGTGGCCAGGCAGGAGAAGGTAAGGTAATTTCAACGTAATGACATACTTTAAAAAAAAATCAATATATGCAAAGAATTGCTGGATTACACCGAGGTAATTGCCATGGGTAGCAATTAAAAGTGTTGACTGCTTCAGGAGACGATCTTTATTTGAAACTGGATAGAAAATAGTACAGCCTTGCCAGTTTGCTAACTGATCTGTGTGTTTTTGTATCATATTACCCTTCTGGGCTGCTTAACTGGTTTGGGAGTTGGAAGCAATGGTTTTATTATTCTATACAGTTCATGTGAGGCTGGTCTAGATTCCTATGGGGTCATCGGCCAGCAGAACTTATCAGAGTTCTGTCTATTGAACTGCTGAGAGAAATAGTGGAGGATTTATTATTTTATTTATTTATTTTATTAAATTTATACCCCGCCCTTCTCCTTGTTAGGACCCAGGGCGGCGCACAGGCATTATTAAAACACAAAATACAATATCAATTAAAATATATTAAATTACTAGGCCCGTGCTAAAAACCCATGTTAAAACCATACCAAATTGATTTATTTTTAAAAAGTCAGAAGTAGGGGCTATCCTAGGCCGGCTTGTTGGAATAGATACGTCTTAAGACGTTGGCGGAAGAGGCGGAGGTCCGAGATAGTGCGAAGGTTGGGGGGTAGGTCGTTCCAGAGGGCCGGGCCCGCCACAGAGAAGGCCCTTCCCCTGGGTATCGCCAACCGGCATTGCCCCGCTGACGGCACCCGGAGAAGACCCTCTCTGTGGGAGCGGATCGGACGAAGGGATGTATGGGGCAGGAGGCGGTCTCGTATATAGCTAGGCCCCGAGCCATGGAGCGATTTAAAGATGGTCGTCAGCACCTTGAAGCGCACTCGAAAGGCCACAGGTAGCCAGTGCAGCTCGCGCAGGAGAGGTGTTACGTGGGTTTGCCTTGAGGCACCCATAATCACCCGCGCGGCCGCATTCTGTACTAACTGTAGCTTTCGAGTGCATCTCAAGGGGAGCCCCATGTAGAGAGTTAATAAAATATAAATTAATCCATATAAATGTAAATTTCATATAAACATAGGTGCATAATTACATAATTAAATCCATGCCTTTTAGGAAGAAGATGCTTAAGTTCTGAACTGCTGCCTTTTAGTGACAGTGGACTGAAGCAGAGAGAAGAACCTAACATAGAATCCAGATAAGTTAATGATGTTTTTAATCACTCATGGAACAGATTCAGTTTCCCTTGGATGGATTTGCCCACCTGTGAAGGCTTGGTAAGCAGGTAAGTGTTATGCCGTCGAAGTGATGTTCGGATCTGGATGGGAAGGAACAGACTCAGACTCAACCCGTCCAAGACCGAGTGGCTGTGGTTTCCGGCGTCCCGGTACAACCAGTTGATGCCATCACTGGCCATAGGGGGCGAACATCTAGCCCCCGTGGATAGGGCACGCAACTTAGGCGTCCTCCTGGATACCAGGCTGTCGTTAGAAGACCATTTGACGGCCGTGGCCAGGGGGGCGTTCTACCAGGTTCGCCTGGTCCATCAGTTGCGGCCCTTATTGGACCGGGACGCCCTTCGCACAGTCACTCATGCGCTCGTGACATCCCGTTTAGACTACTGCAATGCTCTCTACAAGGGGCTCCCCTTGAGGTGCACCCGAGGACTGCAGCTAGTCCAGAATGCAGCCGCGCGAGCAATTATGGGAGCCCCTAGGTGCTCCCATGTAACACCGCTCTTGCGTGAGCTGCACTGGCTGCCTGTGGCCTTTCGGGTACGCTTCTAGGTGCTGATTATCATCTTTAAAGCGCTCCATGGCACGGGACCTAGTTATCTACGGGATCACATCCTGCCCCATACATCGGCCAATTCGCTCCCACAGAGAGCGGCCGATTCGCTCCCACAGAGAGGGACTTCTCCGGGTGCCGTCCACTAGGCAATGCCAGCGGGCGACGCCCAGGGGAAGGGCCTTCTCTGTGGCGGGCCCAACCCTCTGGAACGACCTACCTCCCGAATTCAGAACGACCACGAACCTCCGTTCTTTCCGTCAGAAACTCAAGACTTACTTTTTCCAACAGGCTGGCCTGGCCAAACTCTACCTAGCCTTTAGCCTGACATCAAATTGTTTTAATTGGTTTTTAAGGGTAATAGTTTAATTTATTGTAAATTTTAGCACAGAGTTAATAATTTAATTTGATTTTAAATTTTGTATATTGTCATGTTTATATATGCTTTTTTAATTTCCTGTGCACCGCCCCGAGTCCCTTTTTGGGAAAGGGAGCGGTATATAAGTTTAATGAATGAATGAATGAATGAATTTCTCACACACACACACCCAGATTAATGTCTGTAATTATGCGAGCCACTGTTTTAAAAGTGTTCTGAAATTTCAGATAGATTTACATTATTATAGGAGCTGGCTATAGGTAGGCTGTTAACTCTACTTAGAAAATTTAACACCGACCAATTTGCTTATGAGATCTATGAGTCTATCCTATAAGGCAGAGATTGATAAGGTAGATATTCTGTAAATTCTATGAAACTATTCATTCTGGGAGTTGAAGTCCAGACATTTTCAAGTTGCCAAGGTTGAGAAACACTGCCCTAGAGTCTAGTTAATTTGACCAAAAAAAAAAAATGTAATAGTTTTCACTTAAGAGATTTGCTGTAGCTAGTCCTAGCAATTTTCTTTTCTTTTTAATTTGTTCTCCAGGCATAATATCTTATGTATTCCTAATCAACAATGCAAATTTCTGAAATGGCCACTTCATAAATACAAGAACAAAAAATGCCTGCTGTGTATGTGTGATTTACTTGTTTTGGAAAAGACAATATTTTCTATTAATCAAAGGATGTGGAAATATGTATTAATATGGCATGGATTTTGTGATGTCTTATACTGACTGTATTGTATTAATCATATTATAGTAATGAACTCATGACTATTGGTAAGTATAAAATGTTTCTTTGTTCCATAGTTTGTATTTTTAACAGTTTTAATTCCCCCACCCCCTTAAAGTAAAAGATTGTCTTGTTAATGTATAGTTTATGGTAATTAAATAATTTTTTTAAAAAAGAATGAAATAATGTTGAAATCTGTTGAAATTTGGTATTTATTCAATATTTCTGGGATACCATTGTAACTAACAACCTGTTATTAAAATAAGCATTTAAAATTATCCTGGTTAGCTACTTTTTAATCTTCTTTGCTATAATGATTTCAAATCTTCTTACTTTAATAATATTGGGCTCTTTGATTCAGTGGCATTTTACATGAAGTTAATAGGTAATTAGTCGTGGAAATGATATATAGACCGATATTTTTGACTAAGCATCTATATCTGATTATGTGTTTTATGAAATATAAAAAATGGAACTGAGATAACTTGTTAAAATAATTATTTAACTACTCTTCTGAAATAAATGTGATAAATAGAGAATCGTTCTTAGGATTTCCTGGGAAAATTTGTAGTTGGAGCAGAGAATATTCAGATTACATTATCTTCAAGTATTGAATTCCATTATGAAATTAGGAACCTTTAAATAGAACAGGGCTAGATCATTCTTAACATTTTCTGCTGTAGGACACATGATAATCCTAGGTTTTGTAGCAATGTGTATTTCCCATTAAGCGCTGAAGCGCCTGGGATTGGTTCATGAAGCCAGATGGAAATGCCTACAGAAATTGTTTCTAGCCACAAACTCTATTTTTCTTTATTAATGCACAAATTAGAACGTATCATGTAATTAGAACATTTATTACATACATTATTTATCATATCATCAACAAAATTAAAGTTCTTTCCTTGAGGGTAATATTAGAACACATAACTAAAAATGGATATCTGGCTTTTTCATTAAATGGGAATTACTTACCCTGTATTCCTGCTTTCCTGTGACCAAAGGAGGAAATTCAAAACTTTTGAGGTGGTGGCTCCTCCCCTGTAACACCCCTCCTGCGCGAGCTACACTGGCTTCCGGTGGTTTTCCGGGTGCGATTCAAGGTGTTGGTTACTACCTTTAAAGCGCTCCATGGTAGGACCTGGGTATTTACGAGATCACCATCTGCCACCGAGAGCCTCCCACCGGCCAGTATGCTCCCATAGAGAGGGTCTCCTCATGGTGCCATCAGCTAAACAATGCCGACTGGCGACACCCAGGGGGAGAGCCTTCTCTGTGGGAGCACTGTCCTCTGGAACGAATTGCCCCCGGAATTAAGAACTATCCCTGACTTACGCATCTTCGGCCCTGCTCTCAAAACCTTTTTTTCCAACAAGTCGGGCTGGCATAAAAATGAATTTTTAAATATGAATTTTTATTAATGAATTTTATTAATTTTAATCGGGGTTTGTTTGGTTTTTTAATTTTAAGAGAGGCCAAATTGTTTAATATGCTTTTAAAACTTTTTTTTTTTAAACTTTTATATATCTGTTTTACTTTGGCTGTACACCGCCCTGAGTCCTTCGGGAGTAGGGCGGTATAAAAAACTAATAAACCTTAAACCTTAATAAACCTTAAACCCTATAGAGCCAATCAAGTCCAAAATCTAGATGCACCCATCCAGATCACACTAGAGAGGCAGAAGAATCCTTCAACCTCTTACAATGCCCACCAGTCAGCTGCCAATGTGTTTTCAAAACAAAATGAAAATGAAAAAAATGTAAGCTTCCCTGGCATACCATTGCATACCAATGGCCTGGAAGTTGCCTTTTGGTTGTGGAAAAAAAATAAGTCTTGCACTGTGCTTTGATAGAAGGGCATACCAAATAAAAATACCAGGCATTATATATGGAGATAAATGAAGCTACTAGTTTTTTTAATTTATTTTCAACACACAGATCCCAGAAATAGGTTTGTGAAGTGCCCTTGGTTAGACCAAGAGGAATACTGCATAAATATCATCTGCAATTATGGACTTAAGATCATAATTGAGCCCAAAATTTATGTTGCTAAGTGAGACATTTGTTCAGGAAGCTTTGCCCCATTTTACGATCTTTCGTGCCACAGTTGTTAAGTGAATTACTGCAGTTGTTAAATTAGTAACCCGGTTGTTAAGTGAATATGGCTTCCCCATTGACTTTGTCAGAAGTTTGCAAAAGGGAGTCACATGACCCTGGGACAATGCAACCCTGATAAATAAGAACCAGTTGCCAAACATCTGAATTTTGATCATGTGACCTTGGGAATGCTGTAACAGCCATAAATGGGAAAACCCGTCATAACTTTTTTCAGTGCCATTATAACTTTGAACAGTCACTAAACCAATTATTGTAAGACCAGGACTACCCATATTTCTGTCTTGTCTGTAGGAGCACAGGAGATACTTTTCAGAAAACTGAAGTGTAGTTTCAATCCAAAAGGGGACCTGAATTTAAAGAAACTGTTCGCCACAAAGCATCATTTGCTAAAGAGAAATTATCCATTTGTAATGCCTAGAAAACAGTGAGGTAGTCAATTTCGGTAGTCACTGGATAGTTTCAAATATTACTTGATGGGACGGTTCCTTTCATCTAATCAAAAATGTGTTCTGGGATCCATTTATCTGGAGAATGGCAAGTCAACAAGAAACAATAGCTCAGCCTTTCGAGACCCAGATGTTTTGGGCACATTCCTTTCTATATGAAACAATTGTTAGGGTATGCTCATAGATCCTACTTTGTAAAATGGTGTGATCTTGCTAAAGTTAAAATACAATGCACTACTACGTTCAACCTGGCTTTTAATAATAATAATAATAATAATAATAATAATAATAATAATAATAATAATAATAATAATAATAATAATAATAATAATAATAATAATAATAATAATAATAATAATAATTTTTATTTATAACCCGCTCTCTCTCCCCGAAGGGACTCGAGGCGGGGCACAGGGAATTAAAAAAGTTAGAAAAAATACAAAATTTAGAACAATAAACATACATAAATACTGACTAAAAGGCATATTAAACAAAAACCCTGCTTAGTTTTTCTTGATAGGATGAAGGAAAGACAAAACCCAAACCTAACTCCTTGGGAGAAGAAAAGCAAATATTGAACTTATTAATAAGAAAAATATTTGAAACCTGATACAGTAGAACCTCTGGTCACAGACTATAATTCATTCCATAGCTATGTTCACAACCTGATTTGGTCATGACCTAAATCTAATTTTGGAAATTTGGAACTTATAAAAAAAATGGTGCGAAAGGGGAAACCAGCCACAGTGTGTGTGTGCGTATGCGCGCGTGTATTTTTTTGGTCAGAACCTGATTTGGTCGTGGTCAGAAGTGTTCGTAGTTTGAAAAGAAAAAAAATGTTGACAAATGCAGCTTATTGGTCTTGTAGGAGCTAAAAACAACACAATTTCAGATCGACGCCCTTATTAACTTCAAAACCTGTATTGATAAATGGTAACATTATTAAAGAGTGTAATTATAGTAAGTGGGTTTAATGCAATAAGTACAAAAAGAAATTCAACCTAGATTAATATCTATCAAATAAATGCACATTTGTATGAAATATGATACAAATGGCTGGAATCTCTGTAGTTTCCTTGTGGTAATTTAATACCATATACTATAATACTAAGTGGTACAGATATCACCTCTCAGCACCTGGCCATCCTTGTTTGGGCTCAGAATCTAAGTATGATAAAATCTGGGAGGCTGCCAGGGAATATTAAGGTTGTAAAGAAGCTTGGGAAACTGGAAAAAAAATCTCAGAAGAAAGCAAAGCCAAGATACTTCCATATTGTTGCCCAAAATTATATGTCAATGTCTATGGAGTCATCATGAATCAAATCTGATCTGACTCACCTTATTAGCTGCATTAAGATTGTTAATAAAGTTATATATGGTATAATTTCATTATAATTTCATTATTGTTGCATTGTGGATCATCCACAACTGAAATTAGGTTTTCAGCTTTGAGTAAAACGTTCCCTGACACTTGATGTAACACAGATTCCTTTCATCTCCTTGAAAATATATTTTCTGGATCCATGTTTCAAGCCAAGCCACAGTTTGTTAAGTAAGCTCCAAGAATTGAGCTTACACGTTGCTCTAAACCATTAAACATGACTTATTAAAACACAACTGACTGGATTCACACACCACATTTAACCAAAAACAAACAACGTGCATTATGGCTTACATGGAGGTATGAACTACTAGACCACAGACTGACCAAGCAAGAAATAACAACAGAGTAGAAAAATAAAGGAAGCCAGTAGCCATACTGACAAAAAAAGCCCTTTCTTATATACCCCCACCTTCCCAAAACATGAGGGACAAGGAAAGATGTAGGGGGTTGATATAACAAACAATAATTTTGAACCAATTATTCTATTTCTTAAAATATGACTGTAAAACATTATTAATAGAAGCATTTCAGGAAATGTATAATTCACTTCTTCAAAGAACTTTTCAAGCTTTGAAACTTTTTTCCCCTTCAACAGTTGTAGCCCTTAAATCCTCTCTGGCAGATTTCCATGGTTGTTTATAAGAGGATGGAAAATGCTGTTCTGAAGAACAGTGAAGGCCTATACTTCAAAAACAGTGTTGATTCCTCCACATTAAAATAACTTTTACCACTAGAGACAGAGGGGTTATGTCAGTTAAAATTAGTAATGGGGAAGTGAGCATTACTTACTGGGCTGAACGGCCAGCTTGACTTAGGAGTCACATTTTGCCAAAACACAAAAAGATTATTCAAGTTAAATCTGAATAAAGCTGGATTTGTTCTGTTACAGCAGACATACTATTTCAACTAGTCTAATAATTGCGTATTCCAAAATGTCAAATTATGCATTTAAAAAAAAAGAATAATTATTATTTTTCATTAAATGCAGCTCCAGGGAACTGGAATTATTATTTTAAAAAGTGATTCTGAGAAAAGGGTGTGAAAGAATTTCCTGCTTAAAACCAGCCCCATGAGAGAGCTTCTATCTGCTCCTCAAGGCAGGAGGTGAATAAGAAAGATGCTTATTGCAATTCAAAGTATGTAGGTACGATAGCTGGGTTAAAGGTAAAGATAAAGATTCCCCTCGCACATATGTGCTAGCCATTCCTGACTCTAGGGGGTGGTGCTCATCTCCATTTCAAAGCCAAAGAGCCAGCGCTGTCCAAAGACGTCTCCATGGTCATGGGGCTGGCATGACTAAACTCCAAAGGCGCACAGAAAGGCTGTCACCTTCCCACCAAAAGTGGCTCCTGTTTTTCTACTAGCATTTTTTACGTGCTTTCGAACTGCTAGGTTGACAGAAGCTGGGACAAGTAACAGGGGCTCACTCAGGTACGCGGCACTAGGGATTCGAACTGCCAAACTGCTGACCTTTCTGATCAACAAGCTCAGGGTCTTAGCCACTGAGCCACCACGTCCCTTTTGATAGCTGGGTTAGCTGGTTTGTACGTATGAACCAGGCCTCTGTTATTTATTACATAATGACTTAATTTGACATGTGAACCCAACCAATGTTTGTCAGATGGTTTTGTCATATGTGGCCACATTTTTTAATTTACCTTACATTATTTTATTTTTTTAAAAAGGAGGGAGAAACTAATTCCGTCTGTGTTTAGAAAAGCAAAAACTGGGTTGAAAACTATCTGGCCTGCTCTATAATTCATACCAACTATTTAGCAATTAAAACAAATAGCAGTCTATACAACACAACACCAAGAATTACAGTATATCTAGTTTGACTCTAAGAAAGGGAAAAAATATGCATTATTTGATAAAGCCTCAAAGCCTAAATCAACAGTAGTGGATAGACTTCTAACAGAAGCAATGGAAGATGCAAAAAGGATCATCTGGCTGACATATTTACAGTTGCTGGGTAATGTAGAAAACAACACATTTGCTTGTAAAACTGGAGATTTTATATAATACCCATAACGGGGAAGAATATACAGATCAATCGGTCTAGAAATAAGCCATTCATACAGAGTGTATTAGGATTCTTCCCAATGAGAGCCCAGAAGAGTTCCAAGCCACAATTGCCTAAGTCACATTTTAAGTGTCTCAGTCAAATGCCCAGGTCCTTATCTCAGCACATTCAAGTCAATATAAAAACCAGAAACACAATCATATGTCCTATGCATGTATGACCAAATACTATTATTTTTTAAAATACTTTTTATTTATACATTTTTCTTTAACATATATAAGTATTTAATATACAGTGTATTGTCTGGGTCATTTTACATAATAATGTTAATAATGATATTCTTTACTTGTATATAATAGTATTATTCCAACTTCTGATTTCTACCTTTATTATCTAACCATTGATAAAACAAATCCAGTTAAAAAATATTCTGCATTTTCATTATTTTTTATCTTTAGCATTAACCTATCCATTTCTACACAATCTATTTTTTTATATTTTCTTCTGAACGAGTTTCCTCATTTTTCCAGTGTTGTGCAAATGCAGTTCTCTCTGCCATTAAGATGTAGTATTAAATATATATATTCCCTTTATTATATTTTTCTGGCAAAATTCCTAACTAAAATATTTCTGGCCTTAAATCTATATGTTGCTTTATCATTTTCTCTAACCATGTATGTATTTTCATCCAAACCTTTTAGCCTTTTGGGCAAATCCACCATATAGTAATATGAGCCCGGTATCTGGTTGCATTTCCAACATTTGGTGGATATGTTTTTAAACATCTTTGCTAGCCTTGCTGGCAAACGCCACCTATAAAACATTTTATACAGGTTTTCCTTGTATGTAGTTGCCATTGTCAATTTGTAGTTTCTATCCCAAGGTTTTTGCCATTTATCTAGTTCTATAGAATATCCAGTATTGTTGTTACTCCAAGAAAATTTTGTGAAAGGAGCGGTCTTGATTATATAAATAGAACTGCTTGCTCACTATTGTGAACAAAATCAGGGTAGACCACAGCCCTCCCTCCATCAAATTATCATAAAACAATAAACTTGAACAGCATCAATATCAAAACATATCTCAAAGTTCAAAACGTTTGAGTTATACAGTCACATGGTTAAAAGTCAATTGTAAATGAATTGATTATGAGCAATAAATATTTTTTATTTCCTTGTATAAAAGGAAAGGTACAATTAAGTTTCAGTAGAGTATGCTACCTTAACTGATAGCTGAAATGAGGACCATATATTTATATTTATATATTTATATTTATTTAAATTTATATCCCGCCGTTCTCCACAGAGGACCCAGGGCGGCGTACAGGAAATTTAAAACATACCAATACAAAGATAAATATATAATTTAAAATAAATATTAAACAATCCTATCCTGTACTAAAACCAAATTTAAAATAAATTTAATTTAATATAAACTCAGTTCTTGAACTCTTTGACATTTCTGCAGTAATAATAATAATAATAATAATAAAGTTGAATTTATTAACCGCTCCCTCTCCCCACAGGGACTCGGGGCGGTGCACAGGGAGAATAAAAACAATAAATATACAAAATACATACAATTTAAAACAGATTAAACTAATTCCTGTGCTAAAATCCCTTTAACTAAAAATCCCCACTAAATATAAATAAACATTAAAAAACCCATAGAGAGAGAGACTACCCTAGGCCGGCCAGGCGGAAAAGATGAGTCTTCAATTTCAGGCGGAAGGAGCGGAGGTCCGTGGTCGTTCTAATATCGGGGGGAAGGTCGTTCTAGAGGGCCGGGCCCACCACAGGGAAAGGGCTCTCTCTGTGGCAGGCCCGGCCCTCTGGAACGACCTTCCCCCCGATATTAGAACGACCACGGACCTCCGCTCCTTCCGCCTGAAATTGAAGACTCATCTTTTCCGCCTGGAAAAGTTAAAAGACTATCAAATCACTTACTTTATTCATTCCAAATGCTATATTCTAACCTAAACATTCATAGCAATCATTGCAACTTAAATCACCAAGCCAGAGCACCAAGCTAGAAAATGTCTGTTATTGTATAAATGTTGTGGTTAAAAAGTAGCTACAAGGAGGCAAGGGGAAATAATAGGTAATATCATAGCAATAGAGAAAAAGTATTACCATACTTTTCGGAATATAAGATGCACCTTTTCTTCCAAAACAAGACGGTGAAAATCTGGGGATATTTTATACACTGAAAACAGCATTTTTGGCTTCCTGAAACCCCGTCCCATGCATCCTGTTTTTCACAAAAATAGTTGTGCAGAGGGTTTGGGAGGCCTGCAAAGTGCTCAAGGGGCTGGGGAGGTACAAAGGAGCAAAAAATGGGCCCATCTTTCACAAAATGGGGATGTTTTTGCCCTCCCAGCCCCCAGGAGCACTTTGCAGGCCTCTCAAATTCTCTGTATGCCCAGTTTGGACAAAAAATGGGCAAATTGGTTTTTTTAAATTTACCTCTTCAAAATCGTGGTGCGTCTTATATTCCAGTGCATCTTATAGTCTGAAAACTATAGGAAATCTCTTTCCCAATTATATTTTGCAATAACAGGGAAACATGACTTAGAGAAGCGAGTCAGGAGTCTTGAATATCCTGCTGTCACAACAAATGGACACAACATTTTTCTCACACTACCAAAAATTTACTTGAATTGATTATATAATTTCTGGCCAGCAAAGCTGTTTTGAACTTAATTTTTAAGAGATGTTTCTTTTTGCATTGATATTTTAGAAACTATATTTCAGGCTTTATTTTCTTTTCTAAATCACCATGCTGAAAAGATCAATCCTGAAAAAAAAATCGCATTAAAATTCAAGAAATGTGTTGCTGTTTTACTTGAGGTCAAAAATATTTAAATTTAACAAGAAATTCAGATACTGCAGTATAACAAAAATGACTAGCAACTTAGAAATGGTTAAGTCAGGCAAAGAAATCATGTGACAAAACTTCCTCAATGCGAAGACATCATTTAAAAGCTTTGATGTACAAACAACGTGTTATATATATATATATATATATATATATATATAACACATTGTTTAAATATATATACTGTATATATCTAAAGAGAATATGAAGAAAAAGATTGAAAAGGTTCTACTTGTTATGTCAAAAAAAAATAACGATCTGTTTGAGAGTGCTATAATTCTGCACAGAAAATATTGAGCTGAAAGTACCGTGTTTCCCAAAAATACAACATGGCCTGAAACTAAGGCCATGCCACATATTTTGGGTGGGCAAAAATATTAGCCCCCCCTCCCCGAAAATAAGCCCCCTGGACGATCCCTCTACTCTGGCCAGGCAGAGAACCGCTCGCTGACCTAGCGGTATCCCGAAGCCGCCAAGCCATGGGAATGATGTGGGGGCAAAGGTGCTCGTGTTGCTTGGTGCCTTCGGGGTACCGCTAGGTCGGTCAGCGGCACTGTGCCCAGCTGGAGAGGGGGGGTTGCCGGGCAGCTGCTCTCTTGTGAGCAGGCTCCCAAAGAGCTGGGCACAGCCTCAGGGTCGAATGGCTGTGTTGCACTGTCGCAACAGCAACACAGTAGCCATGAGGTGAACACACTCGTGTGCAGCAGCCCAGCAACCCCCCTTTCCACCTGGGCACAGCCCCATTCACTGACCTAGGGGCATCGCCAAGCCGCAGGAGCGCCTGTTTGCCACCCTCCGACTCCCACGGCTCGGCACCTTCAGAATGCTCCTAGGTCAGTGAATGGGGCTCTGCATGGCTGGAGAAAGGGGTTGTGCGAGCGGCTTTTCCGCTCTCCACTCATGCGACTCCCAGGCTCACAATGCCTTTGCCTAGCTCTACGGTACCTGCAGAGCCAAGGCATCTTCGCTGCTGCCTGCCGCATGGCTTTTTCTGCGGCTTCCAAAGCACGGAGGTAGGATGCCGCTCAGGGAGTCGCTCTATGGTTGTATGCTGTGGATGGCTACCTCATAATTCTTTACACTTAAGCATCTCTGGGAAAAGACAGACACAGCAGCTGGTCTCAGAGTCATATCTCAATTAGACTCAACAGAAAAGAAGAATCAAAATCATCTGACAGAGATGTTTTGTTTCCCTAGTCTACACCATAGGGAGAATTGTCCCCCAGAGAACACCATTTCGTTTTCCAAATCATGCTGTGCATCCGTGTTTGATCATACCAAGTCCCATTTTAGGGAGCATTTTCATTTTAGTCCTAATGAAATTGTTCTCTGCCTATGCATAATATTATACACCTCCCTTCACCATATGTTCCTTGAATCATCTTTTTTTTCCTAAAAAAATTCCAGGTGTTGCCATCTTTTCCTGTAAATCTTCTTTTTCCAGGTTTATGATATCTTTTTTTTCAGATCTAGCAATCAAAATTTCATACATGCATATACTGTATTTTAAAAATTTGCATAAGGATATTAGAACGCTGGCAATTTTATTTTCAGTTTTTCTTTGCTTCTGATTCTTAGTATGAAATCTCAAGTTTGATTGAACAGGCTATTTCTGCAGCCACAGACTTTTACAAAACTCCAGTAATATTAGTTACCTAATTCTACAAGCCTTAATAGTTCTGGTCACCTGATAGAAACAAACTTATTTTTACATCTATATAAATAAAAATGTAACAAGAGTTTGTTCCAAACAGCTAATCTCCGAAAGTACTGCACCGATCGCTTCCAAATTTTCACACAACATTCCTTTCAAGTATGGCACCAATAATATATATAGATTGTGTAGATGTCACACCTATGCCAGGTACATGCAACGGAAATGTAAAAAAATGTTTAAAAGGTAGGTAGATGGCTACAGAGAGAGCAGTGGGCCACAGGTATTATGTCATTCTTTATGACATAAAATACTCTAAGGGAGAAATACAGTAGGTAGGTAGGTAGAGGGATAGAGAGAAAGAGGGAGAAATACAGTAGGCAGGTAGGTAGGTAGAGGGATAGAGAGAGGGAGAAATACAGTAGGTAGGTAGGTAGGTA
This sequence comes from Rhabdophis nuchalis, assembly GCA_039707465.1. Classification (NCBI taxonomy): domain Eukaryota; kingdom Metazoa; phylum Chordata; class Lepidosauria; order Squamata; family Natricidae; genus Rhabdophis; species Rhabdophis nuchalis. The sequence goes on along the minus strand of CM077644.1, from coordinate 90,200,014 downwards.
GGTAGGTAGGTAGGTAGGTAGGTAGGTGGATAGAGAGGGAGAGGGAGAAATACAGTAGGTAGGTAGAGGGACATTGGGAGAAAGGGAGTAGGTAGGTAGGTTGGGGTTATACGGTGGTTGTGTGTACGTGTTTGTGTGTGCAGGTGTAGATCTATACACAGATTGGTTGGCCATTTAACCAGATTGGGCCACAGCAATGCGTGGCCAGGAACGGCTAGTATTAAAATAAAAAGTTGGTCTAATGTAGTCGCTTAGCACACAGAAATTAATCTTGGACTGTAGTATTATATTTCACTAAAAATACTGCAATGTTTAAAAATATCCTCAATTTTTCAAATATAAATCCTGATTCATATTTCAGGACTACACTAAGAAATGGAAGGTAACAATATTTTTAAAAACTGAAAATAATAGGAATTTAAAAAAAGTAATTTTAGTTATGTTTTCCTTTTCTTCCAAAATTTGCTTCTTGTAGGATCAATTCTATCAGATAAATCTATATACCATGTTAACATCTAACATCTTGGATTGTCAAGGATTTTTGCCTTTTCTCAGTATTTCCCAGCCTGGGCAAGCTGCAGGTGTGTAGATTTCAAGGCCTTTTTTTTTTAAGCCAGTATAGCCCTTGATGAGAATTCTGGGAGTTGTAGTCCACATACCAGAGATTTACCAATTTACCAGGTTGGAAAATTCTGGAAAGTAAGGTCCCAGGCACAAAATCAGGCAGATGATCATGACAGCGGCCAGGAACTGACTTTTGAATGCCAAGATTATGTTTTATCAAGAAAAGGTTCTTCCTGTTCCCTATGCGCAGAAATAACTATTGTGCCTTCTTGCTTCTGACATTTACACTACAAAGGGACCATAGTTTTCTCTTTGTGCAATCTTGCTAAGGTAATACCTACCCTCTCTTAAAACGATGTTCTTTTGAACTTTGCATAGTGAACTATAAAGCCAAATGTAAACTCATATCCTAAACAGATGAGTTTCATAGCATACAGTATAAGAGTATTTTTTTCCCTTGACTGCCTCTATTTCCAACTATTTTTTAAACTATTTTATACTTTTAGATTATCTACAAGTAAAACACAACCCTATTTTTTTCAGTAAACTCTGACCATAGCTAACTGGCATGACTAATGCCAGCTGGGTGTTATTTGCAATGCCCCTTGGGGCTGAACAGAGTGCAATGGCCTTTTTAGCCAGAACAAACAAGAGGAGAAACCTATGGCTTATTTTAACATTAACAAGTTTCCCCTCTGCCTAAAAGGGTATCAGAATGTAGAGAGAGGATAAAGTATAATCTATATAAATAAAAATGTAACAATAGTTTGTTCAAAACCGCTAATCTCCGAAAGTACTGCACCAATCGCTTCCAAATTTTCACACAATGTTCCTTTGAAGTACAGTAACAATGATATGTATAGATTGTGTGGATGTCGCACCTGTGCCATGTACATGCCACGCAAATGTAAAAGTGCAGCTCTTCTGAGTGTTTCCCTCATGCGTCACGTACACATCTCCCGTCCAGGGCTATGTTCTTGCGAGATCCTGAGCCGCTGCTTCCCACTCCTCCCACCCTCATGCCCAGCTGGCAGGGTTATGTGGGCTCAGCGTCCCGCCGTATCAGGGCCCCAGAGCGCCAAGGTCGGCAGAATTCCCGCCAAATACGAGCAAGGAGCTCAGCGGGCCAGCGAGTGGACACAGGGGCCCGGCAGATGGTTGGACACAGGGCGAGGCGGATAGGGCTAGCTATGGCAGCAAGCTTTCAGTATCCCCCCTCCGGGATGTGAGGGAAAGTGTTGATTTCCCACTGCCCGGCCACTCTTCCTCTTAGGCAGGTGAGGGGCTGGAGAGAACCGCAGGGAGCCAGAAAGGGCTGTGAGGGTGGGGGGAGAGAGAGAGGAAGGAACCCTGAGAGGAAACTGAGGCAGGGAGGAGAGGGAAGGAAGGGGGTCGCTGAGAGGGTATCTGAGGAGAAACCGAGGCAGGGAGGGGAGGGGGTCGCTGAGAGGGTCTCTGAGGGGAAACCGAGGCAGGGAGGGGAGGGGGTCTCTGAGAGGGTTTCTGAGGGGAAAGCAAGGCAGGGAAGGAAGGGGGTCGCTGAGAGGGTCTCTGAGGGAAAACCAAGGAAGGGGGTTGCTGAGAGAGTGTCTGAGGGAAATTTTTCCATTTAACCACACTGGGCCACAGCAAGGCGTGGCCAGGTACAGCTAGTGTACTTACAAATGCTGTGAAGAATATCAGAAATCACTTCTTTGCGTCCTCCTTTTCCTTAATTTGCTTCCTTTCTTGCACTTTTCACTTTCTCTGAGTTTTTCTTTAGTTTATGTTAAGTTCTTTACTTTAGTTCAGAATGCAGGTTCCATTTACTGCCATGTCATGGGACCTAGGACAGTGATGGCGAACGTTTTTCTGCTCGGGTGCCAAAAGGGCATATGCACGCATGATAGTGTGTCCACACCCATAATGCAAGGCCCACCCCTGGCACATGTGCGGACAACCCCCCTGCACTCCCCCACGCCAAGGCACACAGGCCTCATGAAAGCCTCTGGACTCCTGGTAGGCCCGTTGGGCCATTTTTCACCCTCCCCAGGTTTCAGGAAAACCTCCTGAAGCCTGGGCAGGGTGAAAAACGGCCCAACAGGCTGTTTCCTAATTTCTGGTAGGCCCGTTGGGCCTGGTTTTTGCTATCCCCATACTCCAGACTTTCCTGAAGCCTAGGGAGGGCAAAAATGGCCTACCCCACTCTCCGAAGGCCTAAAATCAGCTGGTCAGCGAGGACATGCGTACTGGAGATGATATAGGGCAGTGATGGTGAACCTTTTACGCCTCAGGTGCCTAAAGCACACACACCCGCGCTATTGTGCATGCTCGTGTGCCCACCGCCCTAATTTAATGCCTCCCATGCCATGCCCCCTGAGAATACATGTGTGACACCCCATGCTGTCCAGCGCATGTACACAGGGCTTTTTTGGAGCCTGGGGAGGGCAAAAATGGGCTCCCTCAGCGGCCAGAAAAAGGCCGTTTTCTGACTTTCGGTGGGCCCGGAAGGTCCATTTTTCACCCTCCCAAAGCTTTCTAGGATCTTGGGGTGGGCAAAAAAAGGCCCAACACACAAACTGGACATTCAGGAATGGACTTCCAGGTTGGCCGTTGGGCCATTTTTTTCCTTCTGGAGGCTTCAGGAGGGCAAAAAATGGCTGAAAATCAAGGCCGAAAATCAGCTGGCCAGCACGCTCATGTGCGCTGGAGCTGACAGGGCAACGCCTCGCGTGTCCTCAGAAATGGCTTCGTGTGCCACCCGTGCCATAGGTTCGCCATCATGGATATAGGGCAATGCCTCATGTGCCCTCAGATATGGCTCCATATCTGCCATAGGTTTGCCATCACACACCTAGGAAGTAGGCCTTTTCAGTGTCCGCGTTGTGTACAAACGTCTCCCACATACAACAAGCCCAACCCTGCTGGCCTTAGGAAGACTTGACTTTTTCCCCAGTCAATAACTATTGGCTGTTTTCATCTATTCAGTTCAGTTGGCCATGTTACATATCCCGGTTATCTTTTAATAATAAATGTTTTCTTCTTATTTCTTACGAACATGTTTGGAGTAGATCACCCAGAATCATGTTAGTTGAGTTTCATAAAGGTAGATATATAAATGCTTAAATCAGTAAAGATCAGGTAACAGGACAGTCCAAATTCTGCCAACATACTTTAGTGCCACTACACTGATTGAAAGGAAAGCACATTAAAGCAGCTGTCTGGATGACCCCTTAGTCTTTTTACTTCTGGTGGAAGAAAGAAAAACATTTTTCTAATGCCAAAAGGAACAGATGCAATTTGTTGTTAGTTACATCTTCAGCAAAAGCTATGATTGTAAAATAATGACTAGATAGTCCTTGAGGACCAACTGTGGCCTATTTAACCACATCTTAGAGTGGGGCTGGTGCACAGCTGATAAACAGAAAAATCTGCAGACGACCGAAAAGTGGTAACTAAGGTTAATGAACAACAACTTTCAAGGGCTCAAAAACTACAAGGTGTACACAATATTTATCATGCACTAATATTAAAAAAAAATTAAAACCATGATTATACTGCATTAGGTAGAAGATTTACATGTCTTGTAATGTCAGTAACAATGCAAAAAACATGAAAGGCCACATTAATCCACTCAACAAAGGTTACAAGAGAAGCAGAAAATGGTTTTCTTCCTTTAATGCCCTTTAAAAAGGCCTTGGAAAAAGTAGGTTAAAGACTTGTGCATAGGGAAGTAGTGTGAATCATAAATCAAGGAAGAGATCTAGCTCTGATTTGCTATGATGAGAGAAAAGAGTTTCTGAAAAAAGCAAATTGATTCTCCTTCCTAGGTGTAACAGCGTTGATGAGAAAAAGTGAAAAGGCCCTAGAGTGGCCATTCCTATATTGCAAAAAAAAAAAAAAAAAAAAAAAAAGATCCATTTTCATTTGCACATCTAAGACGTACAGATGCGAATTCAGAATTAGCTGCTGTATACAAGTAACAGTTTTCAACAAAGTTTAGCCGGGGAGCGGGGAATGTCAAGATGGCAACCACAACCACAGCAAAAGCCCTCCCCCTGTTGAAAGGAGCAGGACTTTGATCACTGTAGCTGCCATTTTGACTTTTTTGACTCCAGCCAAGGATATCCTTAGCACAGTGGGAATACTGTACACAAAGGATATACAGGTGAAACTCGAAAAATTAGAATATCGTGCAAAAGTTCATTTATTTTAGTAAAGGATGAAACTAATATATGAGATAAGACTCATTACATGCAAAGCAAGATAGTTCAAGCCATGATTTGTCCTAATTGTGATGATTATGGCTTACAGCTCACGAAAACCCCAAATCCACAATCTCAGAAAATTAGACTATTACATGAAATCAGTAAAACAAGGATTGTACAGAGAACAATATCGGACCTCTGAAAAGTATAAGCATGCATATGTACTCAGTACTTGTGCTTGATTGGCCAGCAAACTCACCTGACCTGAACTTCATAGAGAATCTATGGGGCATTGCCAAGAAAAAGATGAACAATCCTGTTTTATTGATTGCATGTAATATTCTAATTTTTTGAGATTGTGGATTTGGGGTTTTCATGAGCTGTACGCCATAATCATCACAATTAGGACATATCACGGCTTAAACTATCTTGCTTTGCATGTAATCAGTCTTATCTCATGTATTAGTTTCACCTTTTAAGTTGCATTACTGAAACAAATGAACTTTTGCACGATATTCTAATTTTTCAAGTTTCACCTGTATGGGCTGGCTAACAGGGGTAACACAAGTTCCTGCTTTTCTTCCCTTCTGATGGTTTCTGTTTTAAAAATGATCGCTGTTCAGGAAATAATCTCGAGTAGAAAACTGTTCCCTGCAAAGTACTTATTTCTTTTATTAGGCTTACCTACCACTTCAATTGTTAGTTGATTTTGAGCAGTTTACAACTCTTCCGTGCGTAAGATAGATTAAAAACAACTAAGAAACAAAACAAATAAGCAACAATTCACAGTTGACTACTCCTATGTTGAGGAATCGTTAATGTACCATGTTTTCTCAAAAATAAGGCAAGATCTTATTTTCTTTGGCACTTGGCCTTATTTTTGGGGAGGTCTCTTATTATTTTTGAGGTGCAGGAGGCGGCAAGCATGGTCACCTCATGGCTGCTGCTGAGTTCCAATATTTTCAGGGAGGGCTTATTTTCAGGGAAACAGGGTATGTATGTTTGTATGTGTGAATGTGCGTACATCTGTACACAGGAAGTATCTCCCTCAATTCATCTCCCTTGCAAAGACCTGCTGAAATAACCAGACCGCTTTCTTAAACCTCTCTAATGTTGAGGGCAATTTCACAGGAATGCTAGAGAGACAGCTATCCCATTTCATAATTTGGGCCAAGCTCCCGTTAGACAGCTGCAGAGTCCCAAGAGATAGCTCTGATTGATCTTAGGAGCCTCTTCCTGTCTTGGGATTCAGCCTGCTCATTCCTTGACTAAGCTTGGTCTCCCTCCTCCTCCTCCTTTTTTTTTTGTGTGCTGTTCAAACCCTGTTGGCAGCTGCCTTGGCTTCCTTAACATACTTCTTCAACCACCTATTTTATTGGATGTTTTTATTTGAGGTGTAACAGCTTAATTCTAAATGCTGTTATTTTATCCACATGTTATTGTTAACTGCCTTGATAGTATATTTTTACTGGAAACGAGGGATATAAATATTCTATTTAATAGCCATCAACCTACTGAATATAATGGACTTCATGGTACTATTAAAGGATCATAAGTCATACCTTCCTAAATCAGGACAGGGCCAACGGACTGTTTATCTGTACAGTGATGTTAATGGTTAAACAATCCACGTGCATAATTCCTCATCTGCAAGAGCCTTTGCTTATTTATCAAGAAAAACGGACGTGTTATTGCCAAGGTAGCTGCAGCTTGTCCTACACCAGTGCTTCTCAAATAGTGGGGCGCGAGGCTCCGTAAAGGGGGGTGCGTTTGACCTCGGCAAACACTGTCATAACAAGCCAAGCCCCGTGTTTATGTCTCTGTATCCAGTCAGATGCTGACAAGGACCTTCTCCTGTGAAACATAACGCTGCCCCAATTAATCAAACTTGCTAAAGAAATCGGGCTACCACTGCTGACATTTGCATCGATAGTGAGCATTAAGCCAGTACATGTGACTGCGCATGCTCCTCCCTTTCGAGGAGAACAGACCCGATTGGATAGACATGATGCTCTATCCTGATTAGCCAAACCCACCCGTGTGACTTTTAGACCCGGATGATACTATTTACAGTCGCGCGGGGGGCGCGAAATGTTTTCTTCTTCCTAGGGGGGCATGACAGAAAATAATTGAGAAGCACTGTCCTACACTATGCTGGCTGAAAGACTTTTTCCTTCTCACTTGTTTCTTGAACAGACTTGATTGTGTCACAATGCTAACCCATAAGGTAGCTCAAGCAACTTCTGTTCCTTGAATTCCCAGAGGTTTTAGCCTTCCAGATGTTGCTGAGTAAGGTTCCCCATCTCCAATGAATAAAGATACTTAAGATTACAGAGATAAACTTGCTGTAGGCTCTATATGGCGGGGGGTCCCCAACCCAAGTGTGGTGGACCAGTATGGGTCCATGGTCTGTTATGAACTGAGATGCACAGCTGGAGGGGAGCAGGGGGCAAGCGAAATTTCATCTGTATTTACAGCCGCTCCCTGATTCCCTAGCATCATGGCCTCAGTTCCACCTCAGTTCATCAGGCATTCGATTCTCAAACCCTTCTGTAAACTGCACATGCGAGGGATCTATGTTGCGTGCTCTCTCCCACCCCACAATTTAGTGGAAAAATTGTCTTCCACTAAACTGCTCCCTGGTGCCAAAATGGTTGGGGACCACTGCTATATGGCCTTGATAAATCTTGATTTATTTCCAAGGTGCACACTTGTTTGGTATTAGGTTTGTCACAAAATGTGACTGATACCCAAGTGAGTAAGTAACAAAATATTGGGGGTTACCGTTCAATATAGTTCCATGATGACGAACCTATAGCAAGCGTGCCAAAGGTGGCATGCAGAGTCCTCTTTGTGGGCTTGCCAGCTGTCGCCTCAGCCCAGCTCCACTGTGCAAGTGCACGTGCCTCCTGACAGCCAGCTGGTCTTTGAGTCTCTGCCGTGCATACGTGGGGGACGGGGCCTTCCCCGACCTCTGCAGGTTCCCAATGGGCCCTACCTTTCTACTCCATTTCTGTGACTCGTGCCTTCCCTGATCTCCTCAGGTTCCCCCCAGGGTGCTGTATCTTTCTTCTCCAGTTCTGCCGCTCATGCCTTCCCCCATCTCCGCAGGTCGTCGTCCCCCCGTGTGCCCTTTCTACTCCATTTCTGCTGCCTGAAATAATGGAGGAGAACGGTAAAGTACACTGAGGGCGAACCTGCAGAGATCGAGGACACCAAACTGGGGTGCGGGAGCAACTCACAATGCCCCCAGCACCCTGTTTTGGACCTGGAAAGCCTCCTGCACCAACATGGAAACTAAAATGGGGCACAGGGGGAGCATGCGAGGTGGTGGTGCTTGCATTGCATTTTGGGGATTGGTGCACACACATGTGCACTTTAGGCACTTGGCACCAAAAAGGTTAACTATCACTGATATAGTTCCGATTATCAATGAAGGTGGCTTCAAAAAAACTTATCCTGTTTCCCCAAAAATAAGACCTCCTGGGATAATAAGCCCAATTGGGTTTTTGAGCACATGTGCTAAAATAAGCCCTCCCCTGAAAATACGCCCTCCCTGAAAATATTGCAACACAGCAGCAGCCATGAGGTGACCACGCTCACTGCTTCCTGCGCCTCAAAAATAATAAGACCTCCCCGAAAATAAGGCCAAGTGCTAATTTCGGGGGTCAAAAGAAAATAAGTAAGTATAATCTTTATTGTCATTGTACTTAAATTCCACGAAATTGGACCCTGTCTTATTTTTGGGGTAACATGGTATAAGCTAGTGCAGCGATGGCAAACCTTTTCAGGCTCGCGAGCCTGCCGTAAGGGGGGGAGCACAGGAGGATCGTGCGTGGCGTGCTCATTATGCAATGCGCCCCCCCCAGTGCGTATGCATGCATGACAGGCACTCCCCCTCATTTTTTACATGCTTTTTTCGCCCTCCCCAGGCTCCAGATGCTTTATAGGAGCCTGGGAAGGGCAAAAACAGCCCGCCCTCCTCCGGAGGCTTCAGAAGCTTCCCTGAAGCCTCTGGAGGCCTAAAAACGGTCCTATGACCAAACTGAAAGTGATTTCCGGTTTGCTCACAGTGTCGTTTTTAGTCCTTCAGAGCAGGGGTCCCCAACCTTTTTTGCACCAGGGACCGGTTTCATTTTAAAGAAAATTCCACAGACCGGCCGGCATAGAGGGGGAGCGGGGGGGAGGGAGAAACAGGCGGCGCATGCACGCATGGGGTGGTGGTGAGTCGGCTCACTCGCCCCTCTAGGGCCCCCAACGGCGTGAGCGGCTGCACCTGCGCTTTCCCGCCCCCGGTGCGCGCTCTGCCCAGGGGGCTGTCCCGTCCTCCCTCCTTCTCCTCTCTGGCCCTGCGGCCCGGTTCCTATCAAGCCATGGACCGGCACCGGTCCGCGGACCAGGGGTTGGGGACCCCTGCTCCAGAGGCTTCAGGGAACCTCCTGAAGCTTCCGGAGGGCCTCGGGGGGGAGGGCTGTTTTCACCCTCCCCAGGCTCTTATAAAGCCTGGCGAGGGTGAAAAATGGCTTTAAAAATGGCTGAATCAGATGGCCAGCGCTGGACAGATGACAGGGCAATGCCTCGTATGCCCTGCCAAATGGCTGCACGTGCCACCTGTGGCACGTGTGCCATAGGTTCGCCATCACTGGCCTAGTGAATTTTTTTCCCATTAGTTTGCAACATATGAAAGAGCACAAGTTGTGCTTCCCTGATTTAATATTACAGGTAGCCCTCAACTTACAACAGTTCTTTTAGTGACAGTTCAAAATTACAATGATACTGAAAAAAGAGACTTATGACCATTTTTCACAATTACAACCTTTGCAGCACTTCCATGATTATGTTACTAAAATTCAGATGTTTCGGAATTGGTTCGCATTTATGACCGTTGTTGTGTCCCAAGATCATGTGATCCCCTTTTGTGACCGTTTGCCAAGCAAAGTCAATGCAGAAGCCAAGTTCACTTAACAGCTGGGTTACTAATTTATCAACTCCAGTGATTCACTTAACAACTGTGGCAAGAAAGGTCGTAAAATGGGGCAAAACTCACTTAACAAATGTCTCACTGAACAATCAAAATTTTGGGCTGCATTGTGGTCAAAAGTCAAGGACTAACTGTACACAAATGAGATACAGGTACTCCTCAACTTACAACTCTGAAAAAAGGGACATGATTGATTTTCACAGTTAGAACCGTTGCAGCATCCTCTTGGTCACATGACCAAAATTCAAACAACTTGGCAGTTGGCTCATATTTATGATGGTTAGTGTCCAGGGGTCATGTGATCACCTTTTGCAACCTTCTGACAAGCAAGGTTAATAGGGAAGCCAGATTCACTTAACAACCTGGTAACTAACTTAACAATAGTTAGGGTGGTAAAGCAAGGGAATTTTCAGTGTTTCACAATATTTTGAAATGTTAATTTGAATTACAAGTAGTCCTCACCTCACAACAGTTCACTTAGTGACCATTTGAAGTTACAAGAGCACTGAAAAAAGTGACTTATGACCATTTTTCACACTTATGACCATGGTTGCATCCCCATGGTCACATGATTTACATACGGATGCTTGACAACTGACTCACATTTATGACTGCTGCAGCATCCCTGAGTCATGTGACCCCCTTTTGCATACTTCTGACAAAGAAAGTCAATGGGGAACCCGGATTCATTTAACAACCATGTTACTAATTTAAGAACTGCAGTGATTCATTTTAACAAATGTGGTGAGAAAAGTCGTAAAATGGGACAAGTTCACTTAACAAATTTCTCACTTAACAACGTAAATTTTGGGCTCAACCAGGGTCCTAAGTTTTTTTTTTTTAATTTATATTTATATCCCGCCCTTCTACACAAAGAACCCAGGGCGGCGCACAGGAAATTTAAAAATATACAAAAAATAGAAAAATAAATACAGAATTTAAAATATATATTAAATTATCCCGATCCGATGCTAAAAACCAAATTGTTAAAATACCCAATTTAAAACTTTCTAAAAGTCCCCATGGGAGGTTAGGCTAGGCCGGCTTGATGGAAAAAATATGTCTTTAAACATTGGCGGAAGAGGCGGAGGTCGGTGATGGTGCGTAATTCAGAGGGTAGGTCGTTCCAAAGGGCAGGGCCCGCCACAGAGAAGGCTCTTCCCCTGGGTGTCGCCAGTCGGCATTGTCCGGCCGACGGCACCCTGAGAAGGCCCTCTCTGTGGGAGCGTATCGGTCTAAGGGATGTATGGGGCAGGAGACGGTCTCGCATATAACTAGGCCCCGAGCCATGGAGCGCTTTAAAGATGGTCGTCAGAACCTTGAAGCGCACCCGAAAGGCCACAGGAAGCCAATGCAGCTCGCGCAGGATCGGTGTTATATGGGAGCATCTGGCGGCTCCCGTAATTACCCGTGCGGCTGCGTTTTGGACTAGCTGTAGCTTTCGAGTGCACCTCAAGGGAAGCCCCATGTAGAGAGCATTACAGTAGTCGAGACGGGACTATCTGTATAGAAATTTTTTTTTAATAAAAAGTTTTTTTATTTATAAACAAACTAAACATAAAACATAAAACCATCTTCCATTACACTATACATTACCTGTATAGAAATATTATGGAGCTGCCATTTAAGAGCAAAGCAAAGAATCCTTAATCCAGGGCAAAACGATTAAATCTGCCATGAGCAAGATTATACTGCTTAAAGCAGGGGTCTCAAACTCAATTTACCTGGGGGCCGCTGGAGGCAGAGGCTGGGTGAGGCTGGGCCGCATAAGGGATTCCTTATATTAATATTAATACTAATATTAATACTAATATTATACTTTCATATCACGGTGGGGGCCACAAGATACCGTCCTGCGGGCCGCAATTGGCCCGCGGGCCGTGAGAATGAGACATCTGCCTTAAAGATATAGCACTGAACTATAAAATGTCCTTATGATGTTTTTCCCAGCACAAAAAGGACATGAATGCATTTTCTGCCACCTGAGGCTTCAAAAATTAAAAGAGCAATGGCTGGAGGGCATGGCAAATAGCATTTCACATTTATGGCCTTTCATTTCTACCACACCTAGACTGCAACACACTTCCTCCATTCTCCTGGCACATACAGTACTCGGCTACGGAGAGATTCATCTCCCTCCAATTACTTTCCTTCCCATATCAGCAGTACAATTAGTTTCTTTCTGTTCTCAGCAGCAGCTGCTATCCTCAACATTTATGGATGCCTTTCTGCAAGTCGCTGTTGGCAGCCAAAGGGGGGGGGGAGAGAAAAGGGGGGGGGGTGTTTGAGAACAAACAAAAGACTTTTGCAATGGAATTTAATCTGAGGATATTAGCCTTCCCAATTTCAGTGGTCTTGCTACAATTCTGGACGCATTCCAGTTTCCATTCATAACTGCCTTTCTCATGAATGAGAAGCATCAGATCTTAGTAACAGGATATTTTACGGTATTGTCTGTTGGTATGGCAAAAGCCCTAAGCATTTCTCATGCATTGGTGTCATATGTTTTAGAATGCTTGAGCTTCGCAGTTGATGTCTTTTTAAATGATGCTAGCACCTTCATTTATTTTGACACCTTTAGATAGCACTTACATCAACTTTGGGTTTGTTCTTCAGGCAAAAAAAAACCCCTCTTACATCTGCCCAAGGGAACAGGGGAAGGGAGCGACCTGAGGATTCCCTTAAATTAGAAGGTGAAGTCACACAACTGTGTCACACAGTACATCTTTCTAAATATGATTTAACTTAATCCAGCATTGCAAGGCTCGTCTTAAAAATGCAATATCTTCTTCAAATCGCTAGTATTTTATTTTCTCATATGATAAATGAAGTTGGTTTCCGGAAAAAGAACACCCCAAAAACTATAGTCGACTGAATTTTATTTCATGAGTTTACAAAGGAGATGAAGTTTCATCTTTACCGTGAAAATCTATTTTTACTCAGATAGTTGATACCATATAGTTTATATAGTAGCACAGAAGATAGTTTACAGACCTTGCCACAAGCCTTCTAGTCTGTTAATATTTCATATATTTCTTAACTTTTACAAAAGGAGAGAAGAGAGGTATGTTACCCAAGAAACTGGCAGTATAAGCATCCTTCTGAAGCAGTCAGAAATGTGAGGAAAAGACCTATCTCTTTCTATTTGCAAAAGAGAGCTGGGCCAGCAGAGTCCAAAATAAAAACCAGAGAATCCAAAGTTCAAATCCCAATTTATGTGCAGCGCAAGAATAAACACGTCTATTAATACCAGCAAAAGTTGTGTTCAGTATCACACACTGCCATATTGTGGCTTTGTCAATATTGCAACCGTTTGCAAGCAGTCAATCCTGACTCATTAAATAAACCCCGACTAACCTTCTCGGTGTTTGCTACTACTTGCACTGACTTCCAGGCAAACAGGTGCAAGTTTAAAGTCTTAAGGCTATAATCTTACCTTCACTTACCTGAGCACAAGACTCACTGAATGCAAAGTCTGACTTTCCAACCTTCCCGAGACCTGAGCTTTTTCGCTTCAAACGAATCGCTTTTCCGCGAACTCGGCGCCTCTTCCCCACCGCCCCCCAAAGGGACGCCAATACCGGCCCACCGATCAAAATTGTTGTAAAAAGGATGCCCGGCATTAGCGTGACGGCTTTTGCCAATCGTCCTCTCATCACGGATGAGACTTGCACAAACAAATCTCTGATCCGCAACACAACCGGGCGAGGACAGTAGATCCTCCAGTTAGCAATAATATGAAATCCACCCGGCAAACAGGGCATTTTTTACGCACCTCACCTAGCAGCAGCAGCAGCAGCAGCAGCCCCGGAGAAGCGACTCACTCTAGCAGCCGAGCCCATGCAGGCGGGGCCAAAAGCGCCGGGCGAGGGAGCGCGGTCCAAACCCGGGCAAGGCAAGCTTTAGACGAAGCCTCCGAGGTTACCTCTTCGGTCTTGGCGGGAGGAAGGAAAAAGCAAACCTCCACCATTTTTTTTGTAATCACGCCCGGTCTGGCCACCCTCGTTTCTCTCAACGCAGAGCGAAGCTAATGGCTAGGCCCTATCCAATGGCGCCAGAAGCAGACAGCCCATGTGACTGCTGGCGACGCCTTTCCTCCCCGCCTCGCCGTTCAGGTGCGGTTGCAGGCAAACCGAGCCACGGCCCCGAAAGGAAAGTCCGGCGCGTGCCCGGGTGCTTTTTTGGGGGGTGTTGTATCTGCTTTTTTTTTTTAACAGATTGGCCTCCAATGGCGGAAATGCCCCTCTGCACCGTCCCGGAGGACAGGTGAATGGGGGGAGAGCGCGGAGATGCCCCTAGGAGGAGGGGGAATTGCCGGCTTACCCCTGCAGCCTGAGATATCTCTTGACGGCGACCCCATTGGATTTATTTTATTGATTTGATTTGATTTGATTTGATTTGATTTGATTTGATTTGTCAATCGTTTGCAAGATAATAGGTATAAGAATAAACCTGAGTATGGATGAAATGAGGACGAATAAATGGGGACAGTAGGACAGGGACGGTCGGATTATGAACGCCCCTTACAGACCTCTTAGGAATGGGGTGAGGTCAATAGTGGACAGTTTAAAGTTAACGTTATGGGGATTTGGAGATGTAACAACAGAGTCGGGTAGTGCATTCCAGGCCTTGACCACTCTGTTGCTGAAGTCGTGTTTTCTGCAATCGAATTTGGAGCGGTTTAACATTGAGTTTGTATCTGTTATGTGCTCTTGTATTGTTGCGGTTGAAGCTGAAGTATTTTTTATTTTGCATCCAGGCGGGGCCTTTCTGTGAGGCAGAGGAGGGCAGCGGCAGTTGCTTGTCTAACCCACTTTGACATTCCTTGCACGTTTCCCCCCAATAGTCGCCCTCTGAGCCAAATAAGCTGGTAACCAGGATCCTGGGATCACCCGATGCATTAAAAGGGTTAAGAGAGGATTTGAGTCTAGGCTTGCCTTTAATGGGTGATTTCCAATGGTAGCAAAATTTGATTCTTGCAGAATGACATGATTGTTGGCTTCTCTTTTTTTAAAAAAAAATGCCTTGGATGCCAAAATAACTGAATTATCCTTGGATTGTATGGAGCTTGGTTTGAGAAAAGGAACAGTGGCATTTAATATTCCCTCTTGAGGCTTGGGCTGACCTGGGGCCAGATACTCCTTAAACTGGGCCCATCTTCCTTTGAGAAAGCTATGGCTTTTAAATCATGGTTTGTTTCCCCATGGTTTATAGAAAAGCCATGACTTTGAGGCAGAGATGGGTTGCTGCCAGTTCGCCCCAGATTGGGCGAACTGGTAGTAGCCAGTGGCAGGAGGCTCTGCCCACCTATCTGAATGCTTCTGCGTATGCGCAGAAGCATTGGCAATTGCGCGTGGGCGCACGAGCAAACCAGTAGTAAAATAAATTGCAACCCACCACTGCTTGGAGGATTGTCACAATATATTAAACTATGGTTAGTAACACCGTGGCAAAGTGAAATAATTTCTTCAGAGCTGAAAAAGCTTGTTGGATGATAAGCGAAATGTCTTCACAGAAAAACCAAAAAGTCTAGTTACCTCTTGAAAAAAGCACCTTTGGGACAACCATGACCTGGATGCCTGACAATCTCCATAGACAAAAACCAAATAACCTTGATTAGGCCTGAGCATGCTAAGGCCTAATCAAACAGGCCTACATTTTTTGATATATTAAAAGTTTTAACAAATACAATGTAGCAGGGGTTTTGTTTTCTCTGTTCACTATAAAGCAGAAACCATTCTGAAGGAATTTGGCACTTTATTTGTAGGCTGAGTTCACCCAAGGTGTCCAGCTAAAATTCAGTTGGCTTGCTTGCAGAATAGAATGCAATTTCACAATACCTTTTTAAAAAACAATATTTAACTGAACCAGTTAAGCTGCAACCCATGTATATTCAACTGGCAATCACAGTTCATGTGAATGTGTTTGTAAACCTAGGCTACATTAACATGCTGTCAGATTAATTCAAATGTCAAATTTCCTTCCATCCAGAAGAACTAAGTCTGAAAAGAGGTCTGTGTGCCAGATCCACGGAACCACAAAGGGATTCAGTATGTTGTCTCAACCTAGCCTATGTTGAAGGCTCAGTGGGTTGTATGAATACAGAAAACAAGACTGAATAAATGATAAGTTAAATATAAATAAGCATAGCATGCATACATAGCAATAAAGTAAGGATTATGATATAGGGTTACCTTTTTTGCAATGGTTGTTAAGCAAATCATTGCGGTTAAGTGAATTAAGCAGTCATTAAGTGAATCTGGCTTCACCAGTTGACTTTGCTTGTTGGAAACCAAACGATGATCACATGGGATGCTGAACCTTTGTAAATACAGGTAGCCCTCATAATGGAGCCCAACATTTCTGTTGCTAAGCAAGATATTTGTTAAGTGAGTTGCCCTGTTTTACAATCTTTTTTGTCACATTTGTTAAGTGAATCACTTAACAGTTGTTAAGTTAGTAGCTGTTAAGTGAGGCTGACTTCCCCATTACATTTGCTTGTCAAAAGGTGATGATATTATCCAGGGACACTGCAAACATAATAAATATGAGTCAGTTGCTGAGCGTTCTGAATTTTGATCACGTGAATCATGGGGAATCTTCAATCATAAGTGTGAAAAATGGTCATAATAGAGAGATTCAGGTTCTAGTCTACCGTCAGCTGTGGAAACTCACTGGTAATTTTTGATCATTCATTTTTTCTCAGTCCAACCTACCTTGCAAGATTATTGTGGGAATCCAATGGAGGGAGGTCACCAACATAAACTGTCTTGAACTTCTGGAGGAAAGGAAGGACAAACATAAATAATGGGATAAGCAAGTGCCATTAAAAGTACTAAATGTATTTTAAATTTCAATAATAAATATTAACTAACAGCCAGAGTTAGAGATAGAAAAAGTTCAGAGTTCCAAATTACGTAACTCAGCACAAAGCATTAATAGGTAAACAAATTTAAATTACAAAAGCTCAAAGATTAATTGGTAGCTCAAAGTCATCAAGAATGCCTTTAATTTTATTACCTCTTTAGCAAAACTGAATATACAGTACACATTAAAACATTGAACTATTTTCCCCCTAAACACCATCACTCTGCTAAACAAATAATTCCCTCACCACTGTGAAACTATTCACTAAGGATGCATTACTATTATTATGAGTCTTCTCATTGTGCCAATCACCCATCTCATCCCACTTATGACTGCAGGACTGTAACTTTGTTGCTTGTATCCTTACGATTTATATTGATATTGATTGTTTCCTGATTGCTTATTTGTATCCTATGACTATTATTAATCGTGTTGTACCTTATGATTCTTGACGAATGTATCTTGTCTTTTTATGTACGTGGAGAGCATGTGCACCAAAGACAAATTCCTTGTGTGTCCAATCACCCTTGGCCAATAAAGAATTCTATTCTATTCTATGATGCACCATTTCGTCCAAATAAAGGCTAGGACAATGAGAGTTTTAGTAGCATAGACATAAATGCTAAAAGATAAACTGTATTAACCCTGCATCAATTCTTTATAGAACAGTTTAAGAACCCAGGAGGATTCTCAGCTATGTTGAAAACTACCGTAGTGTAATGTGCGATTAGAGTTTTCTCCTATCACTGCCTGGGGGAAAATAATGAAACTAAAAAGGAAGTGGGAGATGTTTATGTCATGGGAAAAACTTGACAGACTTACTTTCCAAGCTGTACATGACTTGGGAAATACCTAAGATATTTCTGCACTATTGAAGGGGGTGCAACAAAACTTAACTCTTATATGTCCAGTTGAGAGTCTAAATACATTTTGTGGACTGTTCCTCTTTCAGGGAGGCCCACCACACAAGAGCTACCAGATCTGGGCAGCAAAATCCAGAATAAATAGCAGCAGAGATTTTTTTTCTATCACCATGTTGCTCTCTAATGTTCATTCCAAATAGGGTTGTCTTACCAATGCAGTAAACTTTTCAATAATTCAATTTAAATGTAACTACAATGTAACTACAATGTAACTACAATGTGTAGTTTGTGATAGGGATGCAATGGCTCAGTAGCTAAGATGCTGAGCTTGTCGATCAGAAAGGTCAGCAGTTCAAATCCCTAGCGTTGCATAACAGAGTGAGCTCCTGTTACTTGCCCCTGCTTCTGCCAACCTAGCAGTTTGAAAGTATGTAAAAATGCAAGTAGAAAAATAGGAACCACCTTTGGTGGGAAGGTAACAGCGTTCTGTGCGCCTTCAGCATTTCGTCATGCTGGCAACATGACCACGGAGACATCTTCGGACAGCTGTGCCTCTTCAGCTTTGAAACGGTGATGAACAATGCCCCCTAGGTCGGGAACGACTAGCACGAGGGGAACCTTTACCTTTACAGAATGTTAAGTGCAGTGTTAAATGCAAAAATCTGATTTTTCTTTGACTTGCTTCTGCCTTTATTCTTGCATCCCCAAACTCTTCATGTTGAATATTTTTTAAAAAATCACTTTGATCAATTGGGATTAAAAATAATATTTTAAAATCAACTAGTCAAATTGCTGTTTAATGACTTTTGCAAACTTGACTTTTCTTCTTCTCAAAGAGCTCCCTCTGCTGACCAATATCGGTGTGTAAAGACCACAGCCACAAGAATTGCAGCACCAATCTCAATTGAAACAAATGAAGAAAACGATTACTCCAGAAGACCTGCTTAATTAAATCACACTCGCTGATCTGACTTTAAAACTTTTAAGTGACATTAAACATTATGGTTATATGGCATATGCCCCCTACAGTCGGACATAACTGGACAGAGGAAACCTCTACCTTTTTAAAGTAATAAAAAGCTAAGCTGAAGCTATGTGAAAACCTTTATCCATTTATTGAGACCTTGTTTCTGTTTTTCAATTACAAATGCATAAAACTATGCATAAAAGTTACTTTGTTAGGAGATGTTTATGTATTAAATGTTGCTATTGAATGTTATCTGAGCTTGGTGTTGGTGTCTATATCTGTCTGAACAAATAAAGCTATAATTTATGAACAACCAAATCAGTTTATGCATAAGGTAGGAGTTGACTGAACCAATCATTACAAATTTTAGATGCAGCTATGGTTTAATTTAGTTATGCCATTAATATTATAAACCTAACCTTTACACTAAAAATTAGAAAAAAGTAAATATGAGCTAGAGAAAAGTCATATTCTACTGCATTTCCTTTAGATCAGGGGTCTCCAACCTTTGCAACTTTAAGTCTGAAGGACTTCAGCTCCCAGAATTCTGGGAGCTGAAGTCCTTCAGACTTAAAGTTGCAAAGGTTGGAGACCCCTGCTTTAGATGGAAAGCAGAAACTTACAAGGAAATCAGATTGTTCTTAGAATTCTTTGCTACTTCCACACACGAGTAAATTACCAAATAGATTAATGGTGATTGTGCCCTATTCATTTTTGAATAAAGGATGACAAGGAAAACAAAATCTCAAAGGAACAGGACAGCTAAATACTAAAATAGTATCAGCTGAAGCAAGAATAGAAACATGGATTTTACAAAGACAGTCAAGGAATGAGAAATGACATCTGAGCTAATGTATATTCTTATTCCAAAATAATATTCCTATCATGTCTTATTAATAAATCTGAAATAAATACAATATTTTCTAGTTGACAAATGATATCTTTATTCTTTTACTACTCTTGTTTTTATGAACTTATTTCTACCTCATATCCAAAGTCATGTCTCCCTTGTCATGGACAGATCACTCTCTCCTTCGGCTGGACTTTCCAATCGTCACACCCCACTGCGGGGAGGCGGAACCGGAGATTCCTAGATGGTTCCGCCCCAGGCGCCTGATGGATCCTGAAAGGTTCCAGAGGGAGCTTGGGCCAGTACCTGTAGCCTTGACCCGCGACACGATTGAGGACCTAGTGGCCGCATGATATAATGCGGCCGCGGGGGCCTTGGACCGGGTCGCGCCTTTGCGGCCTCTCACGCGGTGGCGTCTCATCCAGGCGCCTTGGTTTTCTGAGGAGCTGAGGGAGATGAAACGCCGCAAGAGACGCCTAGAGAGTAGGTGGAGGTCTTCTCGGTCTGAATCTGACCGAACACTAGTAAGAGCTCACTTGAAGACTTACTTAGTGGCGATGAGGGTGGCCAAACGCGAGTATTGTACCACCCTCATCGCATCCGCAGACAACTGTTTGGGGTAACCCGCTCCCTCCTTCAACAGAGGCCGCGGGAAGCCCCGTTGCAGGGCCGAGCTGAGGAATTTGGTGAATATCTGCTGGACAAAATCGCTCAGATCCGGAGCGGGTTACCCTCCACTTACAGTAGTCCGGGGGAAGATTCCAATGCAGGTCTTGAGACTATTTTATGGGAGGATTTTGACTTTGTTGCTGCCGATGATATGGACAGGTTGTTGAGGAGACTAATGTTTATTGGACCCGTGTCCCTCCTGGCTTGTACTGGCATCCTGGGAGGTGACACGAGGCTGGCTCCAGGACATAGTGAACGCTTCCTTGAGTGAGGGGTACTTGCCTACCGCATTGAAAGAGGCGGTGGTGAGACCCCTCCTCAAGAAGCCTTCCCTGGACCCAGCATTATTGGAGAATTACCGTCCGGTCTCCAACCTTCACTTTTTAGCGAAGGTTGTAGAGAGTGTGGTGGCACAGCAGTTTCCCCGCCACCTGGAGGAAATGGATTATCTAGACCGGCTTCCGACCCGGTCACAGCACCGAAACGGCATTGGTCGCGTTGGTAGATGATCTCTGGAGGGCACGGGATAGAGACTGTTCCTCTATCCTCGTCCTGTTAGACCTCCCGGCGGCTTTCGATACCATCGACCATGGTATCCTATTGGGCCGACTGGGGGGGGGGGGTTGGGGGTGGGAGGCACCATTCTACGGTGGTTCTCCTCCTACCTCTCTGGTCGGTCGCAATTCGTGTTGACAGGAGGGCAGAGGTCGACTTCCAGGCCCCTCACTTGTGGGGTGCCGCAGGGGTCGGTCCTCTCACCACTCCTGTTCAACACGTATATGAAGCCGCTGGGCGAGATCATCCGTGGTTTCGGGGTAGAGTACCATCTGTACGCTGATGACACTCAGTTGTACATCTCTACCCCGAACCACCCCAATGATGCCGTTGAGGTGATGTCCCGGTGTTTGGAAGCCGTACGGATCTGGATGGGCAGCAACAAACTCAAACTCAACCCGTCCAAGACTGAGTGGCTGTGGTTTCCGGCCTCCCGGTTTAGCCAGTTGACACCATCACTGGCCATGGGGGGCGAAGTATTGGCCCCTGTGGAGTGGGCGCGCAATTTAGGAGTCCTCCTGGATTCCCGGCTGTCCCTGGAGGACCAGGTGGCGGCCGTGGCCAGGAGGGCGTTTTACCAAGTTCGCCTGGTCCGCCAATTGCGCCCCTTACTTGACCGGTAGGCCCTTCGCACAGTCACTCAAGCACTTGTGACTTCCCATCTGGACTATTGCAACGCTCTCTACATGGGGCTCCCCTTGAGATGCACTCGGAGGTTGCAGTTGGTGCAGAATGCGGCCGCGCGGGTGATTATGGGTGCGTCCAGGCATTCCCACATAACACCGCTCCTGCGCGAGCTGCACTGGCTGCCTGTGACCTTCCGGGTTCATTACAAGGTTTTGTAGACCATCTTCAAGGTGCTCCATTGCACGGGGCCTAGTTACCTTCGAGAGCGTCTGCTGCCCCATACATCCCTATGACCAATCCGCTCCCACAGAGAGGGTCTGCTCCGGGTGCCGTCAACTGGGCAGTGCCGGTTGGCGACGCCCAGGGGAAGAGCCTTCTCTGTGCTGGGCCCAACCCTCTGGAACTACCTACCTCCCGAACTCCGGGTCATCTCGGACCTCCGCCTGTTCCGCCAGCGTTTAAAAATGCATTTCTTTCATCAAGCCGGCCTAGCATGATTTTACTTGTCACTGCACTTCTTTTAGTTACCAAAGTTTTAATTATGGGTTTTAACTGGTTTTAGGGTGGGTTTATTTAATTTAGTTTTAATTTTGTATATATTTTGTATTTATATTTTATTATCCCTGTGCGCCGCCCCGAGTCCCTTGTGGTGAGATGAGTGCAGGGTATAAATATAAACAATAATAAAAACACAAGTCACTATTTCCAGTGTAAGAAGAAAGTAGAAAACAGCATGTGGATAGGCATTTCAAACAAAATGGAATATGGCTGATGACTGATACCCAGAATTGGATCATAAAGTAGCTGAAGTGAACCTGCTACTAGGTGACAATAAGAGAGTGAAAGTTGGTGCGGCAAAGTAGAATGGCCAATTACAACTACCAGACTCCAAAAATAACGGTGCAAGATTGGTCGATAACCTCAATGGGAAGTAAAATCAGATTTAAATTAGAACATTTCAGCAGCTTTAAAAGAAGGACAGTACAACGTAAACTAGGTCAGATAAGATCCCGGGCCAAATTAAAACCAGGAAGCCCAAAGAGTGTGACAGACATTGATATCTGGTTTATGGGTTTCAACCTTTATGGTCCACTGGGCACATTGTCATGAAAGGTTTTATAAAATGATGGTCACGGATGGAACAGCAAATCATGAAGAACCAACATACCAGAAGGCAAAGTGATGCTATTTCTCCCTAGCTGCTCCACATATACTTTTTATCTAGTTGGTACCTTCCAAACAACACACTGAGATCCATCATTTTTTAGTTTCAAAGAATGTGACTGTGGTTCATGTAGGATGCAGAAACGGTCTGACAATAAAATTCAGTCCATAAGTTTCTCTTATTTATTTTTAACAATCTAATATCAAATCAAGGAAATCCTGGGGGGCAAAAAAAGATGTCAAGTAATATTGATATATACACACACCATAATGGATTTACAGGATTGAATTAAAGTTATCCCAAGTGACATAGATCCAGACAGCAAGCATAATTATTTCAACATGTTTTGTTCGATAGCATTATTTGAGACTCATCTACTTCCAGGCTCAAATGTTGCAAGTCCATAAAATGCCTAAAAAATAATAAAAATGCAACACAGCTTCCTACAGTCTTTAAAGTGCCCATTATTTCATGCGCTGCAATTATTCATTTTTAAAATGTCTTCATGTACCAGAAAGTCCTCGATACTGCAGTGGGTAGAACAGGACATACTGCTATTCATAGACTTGAACAGCATATTAAACTATGAACAAAGCCAGAACCAAATAAATCATATTATATAAACTACTAGGTCATCTATCCTGGAACTCAGGCTAATAGGTCTTGGAACTCTAGTGAAAATATCAGCCACAGATATATACATTTCAGTGTATCGGGTATTTTATCCTTATTGTATCAATAACACTGACTGTATCTTCCATGTAACTTAAATTGTTAAGTTGTTTAGCCAATTCAATTTGTCTTAATTCCCTGCCCCCACCCCCCCTCCATGGAATCAGTAGTCATTGGGAGCAGAGGTGGTATTCAGCAGGTTCTGGAGAACCGGTAGCACAAATTTTGAGTAGTTCGGAGAATTGGTAAATACCACCTCTGACAGGCCCCGCCCCCATCTATTCTCTGTTTCCCAGGTCCCAGCTGATTGGGAGGAAATGGGGATTTTGCAGTAATCTTCCCCTGGAATGGGGAGGGAATGGAGATTTTACAGTATCCTTCCCCTGCCACTCCCACCAAGCCATGCCCACCAAGCCACACCACACCCACCATGCCAAACCATGCCCACCAAGCCACACCCACATAACCGGTAGTAAAAGAATCCCACCACTGATTGGGAGGCCTGTCAATTCTCGGTCAAAAGTGGGGACTCAATGGAAGACATTTTCGCTGCTACAACCAGTCATTTAAATATTTTGGCTGACTAGAATAAACAGCTTATGCTTGAGCTATTGTCAAATTGGAGGAGGCTTTGCTACCAGGTCACTATTCCCTCCTCACCAATTAACTATTTTGCTAGCTAGTTAGAATGGCCAATCAAGGATGTTTCCTTCTGGAGCTGAACCTTTCAATAATTACTGCTGTTTCTTAGCAACGTCATCTGTATATTCCGCACATCCCGTTAGATTTGATTTCATAGTCCTTTGGGAAACCATTACCGCCTGTTTGTTTTACTTCATCTCACGTTGATGCAGAATTATGGTTCATTAGCCTCGTGATAACATTTGTTACATCTGTGTCCAATTCAGTATTCACCAGGCATTGGAGGAGAAGTAATCCTTATAAACATCTGATGTTTATATTATCCCTGATGTTTTTTTATGTAGATCTTGCAGGGCTGATAATAGATGCTTTTTCAGGAGGAATCTATTGTATTTGATGGGTGTGTTCAATGGTATTTCCTAGATTGTTGGGTTTTTTTAGTTTGTCAAACGAGTCCCTTCGGGGAGAGGGGGCAGTCTAGAAATCCAATAAAGAAATAAATAAATGTACGAGATAACAGTATAAGTATAAGCATGGATATGAACATAGGAAATGGGTATGAATAAATGGGGACAGTAGGACAGGGATGGAAGGCATGCTAGTGCACTTATGCGCGCCCCTTTTACAGATTTCTTATGAATCAGGTGAGGTCCACAGTAGACAGTTTAAGGTTGAAGCTGTAGGGGTTAAAGCAGGGGTCCCCAACCTTTTTTGCACCAGGGACCGGTTTCATTTTAAAGTAAATTCTGCGGACCGGTTGGAGGAAGAGCGGGGGGAAGGGGGAACAGGTGGCGCATGCGCACGTGGGGGGGAGTCAGCTCACTTGGCCCTCTAGGGCAGTGGTGGGCAAACTCATTAATCAAGAGAGTCAAATATCAACAGTACCACGATTGAAATTTCTTTTGACAGCCAAAAGGTGTGGCCTGTTTTGTGGGAGTGGCTCAGCGGTCATGTGACCGGGTGGGCGTGGTCAACTTGGAAAATGTGGTGAAACTCACTTAACAATGGTCCTGCTTAGCAACCAAAATTTTGGGCTCAATTGTGGTCATAAGTTCTTTCTTTCTTTCTTTCTTTCTTTCTTTCTTTCTTTCTTTCTTTCTTTCTTTCTTTCTTTCTTTCTTTCTTTCTTTCTTCCTTCCTTCCTTTCTTCCTTTCTTCCTTTCTTATCTCTCTCTCCCACTTTCTTTTTCTTTCTATTTTTCTTTCTCTTTTTCTTTTTGTCTCTCTCTCTGTCTATCTATCTCTCTGTGTCTCTCCTCCCTCCACCCATCTGTCATTCTGTGTGTGTGTGTGTCTGTCTGTCTGTCTGTCTCTCTCTCTCTGCCTCTCTCTCTGTGTCTCTCTCTGTTTGTCTCTTCCTCCCTCCCCCTCTGTCTCTCTCTGCATGTCAGTCTCTCCCTCCCTCCCCCCCCCTGGAAGCAGCGGAAAGTCCGGCACGCCGGCCAAGGAGGCCACGGCTGCCTCCTCCCCCCACAGTGAGCGGGTAGAGGGAGCACCCAAGGCCACGGCCACTCAAGCGCTGCCAAAGCCATCCGGGCGCCGCACGCCCACCTCCCTCCCAGCCCCGGAAAGCGCGCCTCGACGGCCTCTGCAGGCGGCTGTTGCTGCTGCTGCTGCCCCCAAGCCCTGCGACATGCAGCTCCCGCCGTCCGAGATCACCCAGCAGGTGCATTGGGCAGGACAGCCGAGCACGTCTCCACCAGCTCCCTCCAACGGCCACCGAGGCGCGCCCTCCAGGGCTGCCCGCCACACGGGGCTGGGAGGGAGGCAGGTGCGCAGTGCCCAGACGGCCCCAGTGTCACCCAGGCAGCCACAGCCCTGGGTGCTCCCCCAGCCCGCTCGCTCGCTACAGGAGGAGGCAGCAGCAGCCCCCCCAGCCAACATGCCGGCCCCTCCACTTCCTGGGGTGGGAGGGAGAGAGGAAGAGCCGTACCCGAGGGCCCAAAGAGCCGACCACTGCTCTAAGGCCTCCCACGGCGCGAACGGCCGCGCCTGCGCTTTCCTGCATCCGGTGCGCGCTCTGCCCAGGGG